>WBMZ01009973.1:0-37545 GCA_013400975.1 Atrichornis clamosus
TGGAACATGGCGGAAGAGGAACCGGGAGCCTCCGCCTCGTCCGTCCTCCGGCGTGGTGGGACCCCGAAGGGTTGGGGGGAGCTGGGCGCCGAGGGGCAGCCGTCGCGGCCGGGCCCAGGGCCCGGCCCTGCCCTTCGCCGCCGCCCCCCGCCCGCCGGTCTCGGGAGCAGAAGTTGGAGCGGAAGCGGAAAGTTGTAACCCCGCGGGTCGGGGCCGCGACGTGGGGCCCGGGCGGTCGCGGGGAGGGGCGGGTGACGCCCGGCTCGGCCGCGCCGCGGGCGGGGAAGGGGACGGTGCCCGGCGGCCGCCGGCGTTGTCAGCGGGAAGTCCGAGCCGAGCCCCACCTAGTCCGGCCGCGGGAGAGGAGCCGCTCTCTCTTTCCGGCCGGTGTGTGGGGGCGAGGCGGGGGGGGGTCAGGCCGGGCGCGGCCGGCCGGGGCAGCCCGCCGGGGCTTGTGCCTGGGGTAGCCACGAAGTGAAACAAGTAGGCAGCGCCGTGGCCTGCGAGTTTCCCCTCTGCTTATCACAAAATTAAAAGGAGATGACAGGGATGTTCGTCTCGTCTAAACACCCCACCATCACCCGTGTCAAAGCAAATGGAAGAATTTGACTGACACTTCCTGCGCCAAACCCGTCTATTAAGCCTGAGATCCTTGTACCCTTCTGCGTGCGTTGGTGAAGGAGCAGTGGAAGGAAAACAAAGTTTGCAGATGGGAAAATAAAACCATTAAGTGTTTTTGCATTGGCCTTAGATTACAAAAGAGAATTGGAAACCAACGTTTTCTGTGAAAAAAGAGTAGTGTGCTTTTACTCCCATTTCCGTCTTAAAGGCATGTGTTGTGCTGCTCAGGGTAAACGAAACAAAAAAAGGAAAGCCTTTTTCTATACTGTTTTGGGGTGTGATGGTAAGGTGGTATAGTTCCAAGAGAGAGGGTATGTCAGATGCCCAGCTTGAAAATCACACAGGTTGTGTGTGTGTTCTTGCATTTAGATATTTTGATCAGTGTAATTGTAATTTTCTGCATATAACAGCTATATTTTACCCCGGTCTGAGATGTATAGACAGTGTATGACAAAGACTTTTTGGGACTCTTTCACAGTGACGTATACATTGACATTACTGTTAGAAGAAAGGGAAACAAGAAACACTTTGCTTCATTGCCTTTTAATTATAATTCATGAAAAAGAAATCACATTGCCTTAAAGCATAACCATTTAAAAACAACTGTATTTCCCTTTGGAAAGAGTCTCTTTTCTCTATGAAAAACTTTGAACATTAATCAAATTATTGCCTTTTGGATGATGCCTTGCTTCTCTACTAAAATCACAAGCTTTTGGGAGTAAAAAAACCCAACCAACCTTGCTACAGTTGAGTGTTTTCACTTTTTTTATTCATTACATCTTTTCTACTCTTGGTCAAAGACTATCCTGTAGACTTAATTCTAGATAAAAATGAGCTGAGTGAATAGTGGGACATACTTGGACTGTTCACATTCAAGGCTTTGCAAAAATAAGCTTTCTGACTAATGTACCTGTATGTTTTTGGGGATGCTTCTAGTAGTGATATGAACTACTTCAGATTTAACTTAGAGCTGTGGTGTAAAACTATATTATTATCTGTACCCAAGTAACTGAGTTTGGAGTTACACTGTGCCATATAAGTGCCATGTATCTTTCTTGCAGCAAAGATGATCATATTTGGAGCACCTGTCTGCCTGAGGGTGAAATAATCTGCAAAGCAGAGTTGAAAGACCCAAAAAAAAAAGTAAACCCAGAACTTCTACGTGAGGGGGGGAAAAACCCCCAATAGTCTTTTTACTGTCTGTACCTGTGTGTCATACTTCTGTTACTACATACCTGCACCAGATAAGTTTTCTGAGTGGAATTAAAATTGTGCTATTTTGTTTCAAAGCTCTGCTGTAGGACAGTGTATCAAAAATAAATCTGAAGTGAGCCATGACAGTTCTTTTTGTGCTGTGCCAGTTTTTGCAGAGTAAAACTGACTTTTTAATTGAGAACCTTTCTGGAGCAGAGGCAAACAGATGGGAATCTAGGTGAGGGCCTACAAAAGGAGAAAGAAATTGCTTGTATTGCTGAGGAAGGAAGTGTGCTGAACGCTACACTGTAGCTTGTGATCTAACAGCAAATGTGACAGGGAACTAAAATAAACGGTTGTCCACCTATCATCTGGGATGTGGGAAGTGCAAGAGTCACAGAACTACTTGAGTACTTGATGTTTGCTGCTATAGTGCCAATCCTGTCATCTGCAGCGCTCTGCTGGCTGCTCAGGGTTAAGTACAGAGAGGTATTCTTAAGGATAAGAATATCTTACAGATAAAAACAGGCACCCTGTTGTCCTTGGGTGTATGCTAAGAGGGTAGGCAGATCCTTTATGAATTGACCCTTCTAAGTAATGCTTAGATGACTTTCAGATACCTAACTGACATTTGAGAGTGTTCTTCAGGTTAGGCTCAAGTTGTCAGTTTTAATCGAAATTGCTGTCTTAGTAAACAGATCACTAAGCATACCCTGTGCAACAGAAGTTGATGTTCAGCTTGTGGTTGCAAGTGCTGCCACTCCTTTACCTCAATACAAATCCAAAAGCAGACCGAAGTGTGCTGTGTGGTATCAGTGTGCTGAATCCCTGCTGAGTTGGGGCAGGTTTCTGCTGTGTTCTGTTGCATCTAGGTCAAGTAGAGGGATATTTTAGACAGCTGCCTTGTTCAGAGAGATTAAAGGAGTATCTACAGTAACTACACCTTCATATTTGAAGACAAACTTTGTTTTCCTGCTCAGGTGTGGTTAAGATGGTGTGTTTCTATTCTTCTTGCATAGAGCAGGGGAAAAAAGAAGTGTTTTTGTACTTGAATGCCAATAATAGGAGACCTGTTTTCAAGCTGACTGAGTTTTCAAAGTTTTGTAACCGTTGAGTGTAGTAGGGCTTTAGTATTTTAGAGCATCTAATGTATGGCTTTTTCCTTAGGGTCTGTCATCCATGAGGAAACTGGGTGAGACAGGCGTGGTAGAAGTAATATTTTGATGAAGTTCTGACAGTTTGCTGGTAGTTGGCAAATGCTAATTGGAGAAAGTCAAAGGCCTTGTCTTCTGGTACAAACTGTTTCTTCATTAAGCAACTGAATGAGGTTACCTTCAAAAGCAGCAGTAGGTTTTGGCTTGAAACTCTCATCTCTCAAGGTTTAGAATACTTAAAGAAACACTGGCCAAGTAAAAGTCAAAAAGTTTCTTTTTAATTCTTATTTTTATATGTGCCTGCTCATGCATGCTGTTGTGAGCTCCTGACATACTGCATGTTCCTCTTTTCTAGCAGCAAGGAAACACCAGGTTGGAAATCTGCCTATTAGGCAACTTTTGAAATACAAAATGATGTGGGGCCCTCTAGCTATTCAGTATTCTCCTTTTTCAAGTGTTTTAATAGTAATTTTTACTACCGAAGCAGTACAGTGAAAGTCACTATAAGATTCTGGAGGAATTTGTGTTGCAAAGTTAAAGGAACTTATTAGAGGTGAACCAGGAAGAAGAGGAGGCATTTGGCAATATCTTGTACACTGTTCCAGTCAGCACTCTAGTTATTAATCTAAGGACTTGATGTTATTTGAAGTAAATCACTGCTATGCAACTACAAAAAGAGACTGCCAAGTAAGTCCACATGGTTAGTTCATTCCTGACCAAGAGAGGAAGGCCAGACCATAGTGCAGGAGAAGGACAGCCTGGCCCTTCTAATGGATTGGTGTTTTTATCCTGTGGCAGACAAGCAGTATCTCATGTTTCTCTCCAGCTTGAGATTCTCTTCAGGAAATCTGTACTTTCTTAGCTCACTTGGTATCATTCCTGCAGCTGTTGCAACACAGGAAGGTGTCCTAAGTCTGAATGACTTGACCAGGTCTTCCACGAAAAGGATTTCATGTGCCACTGTTACTCATTCATGAAATAATTTTCAATGTAACCCTGATTGTAGAGCTGTGAGAAACCTTATATCATTAAATTTTTGGACAGTATTGATAAACTGAAATAGGAGAACATCTTATTTTCATAACTGAAGACAAATTTAAAGCAAGAATCTGTAGTTTAAATTATTTTTCATAGAAACTCAGGAGAATGTGTTCTTTGCATCAGGGTTTGTTGCCATTGAAGTGACTCTTACTTGCTTTAACTAAAATTAATTATAAAATCCATTATTAATACCTAATTAAGTAGGTAATCTGGATTAAAGGAAAATACATACTTCAACAATATTTCCATTAGTATAGCTTAGGCCATAACTTTTTGTGACATTAGATGGTGAAAGTTTTTTCTCAAATTAACTTCTTCTCTATTGCCCAGGTAATGTATGTTGTCTGGCGTCATCTTCAGGTAATCTGAAATAATTTGTGAACACAGATAGTCCCTGCAACTGTTTCTTTTTGTTCCTCTGCATTAGTTGTCTTAGCTTTTGAAGTCTTGTCCTATTTTTTCCACTCACATACTCTGTTTCTGAAACCTAACCAGTTGTGCCTTCACTTTTTTTTTATGTCTGCAATGAAATAAAGTTTCTTAAAAGCATGCTTTTTATATCAGGAAGAAGCAAAAAAAATTACCACCGTGTCTCTGTCAAGGATGAGCTGCAGATACTTGTGAGTTGTCTATGAGGAGTTCCAGAGGGGAAGTACAGGAGATTCAAGGAAGACCTGAACTAGGAGTGGCACTTCAGCACTACACAAAGGAAAGTGTTTTTGGTAGGTTTAGGTTTGTAGAGTCAGACCAGCTACTTTGATTTTTCTAGAGCTTTTAGCATAGGGTCAGTGTTTTTTATTTGAGATGAAAGTAGCATGCTGAACAGTTGTTGGACTGCATCAGAACCCAGATAATAGTG
This sequence comes from Atrichornis clamosus, assembly GCA_013400975.1. NCBI lineage: Eukaryota > Metazoa > Chordata > Aves > Passeriformes > Menuridae > Atrichornis > Atrichornis clamosus. The sequence goes on from WBMZ01009973.1 coordinate 4,870, forward strand.
ATAGTTTAGTTGTGCAACTGTATAATCCTTATTTGCAGTTTATCAAACTTCTCTAACATCTGGTCTAATACTTCCCCCGGAAGTGATCTGTTAGAAGACTAGCAGAAAGTTACAAAGTGTTTTGGTAGGGTAAACTGGAATGTGGAACGGAAGTAATCTCTTAAGGAGAAGTTACCTAAAAATCTAACTCTCTGCAATACAGTGTTTAAGACTAGATTGATTGATTGATTTATAAGGTGGCATTTGCTGTTGAGACTGAGTTACAGATGCCTGATCTCTGGAGATGTTCAAAGCCAGGCTGAATGGGGCCCTGAGCAACCTGATCTAGTGAGTGGTATCCCCGTCTGTGGCAGGCAGAACTACATCATCTTTTAGGTCCCTTCCAATCCAAGCCATTCTGTGTGTCCAGGCTTGTGTGTGGGCAGCCCAATGACATACTGTGCAGGAAGCTCTTTTATTAATCCTGTAAATGTGAACTGATTATGATGGATTGTTAGAGGTTGTAAGATGCAGTCAGTAACCCTCCTGTGATCATTCATTGTGAAGCTAACACAGAAGGTAACATTCTGAATGCTTGATGTACAAGTTGACCCATAAACATAGCCTACTTGGCTTCATGTGATTGCTTTTTGCATACAATATTGCTGAAGGATTTTCTTTGGGTTGGGAGAGTGTATAAATTAATATAGCATGCAAAATCTTGACTCTTGCACTTCTGGAGTTATAAAGTTAGTATGAATAAGGATACATCATACTGTCTTTTTGTGACCCTTCTGACTTGTTTAAAATGGAGATTTGATGGGCAATAGACATTCTGTGAGTGTGATGATTTTATTCCCATTCAGGGAATGGTCCTTTTGTTTATATTGGTAGAAGCATACAGAAAATGCTGTGTGTTTTTATGTATTTTATGGTGAGCAGCATCAGAAATGAGTTTCTGGCAAGCGTGAACTCACCTTCAGAATTCTCAGAAATACCAATCCATAGATGGATTTCCAAGGTAGTTTTTTATCAACAAGTATGCAGTTTGAGATGCCTTGGACTTGTGTTCTTTGTGGGCTCTGAAACGTTGTGTTCAAAAATCCAACCTCTACCAACATGACTTATTTCAGAACGTGCCATGTTTCTGAAAACTGATGCCAAATTGTCATCTTAGCATTTGGTGGAATCAAGGAGACTGTCATAGTCCTGTGGCATCAAGGAGCACTTGAAGAGACAAGAATAGCTGACTGTCATGCTGGAGAATATCACTCTTCCATTTTTCTGATACATCTTTTCTGACTTTGGAGCAGTTTAGATGGGATTTCACCAAAGAAGAGACACCCTGGCACTTAATCTTTGTGGACACTGAGTAAGTTAGGAGACCAATAGAGAGAAGTTGTGATACTAGAATAAGCAGACATTCTTAACTAGTTTTTTATCTGGATGCTTGGTCTTCAAATGTTGCTTTTGGTGTACAATTTTCTACTTTTTATATCTGAATATTAGAGAGAGAAACAAGCATTTTTGAATCATAGCTATGTATACCTGTGCTTAATCTATGTTCTTATTTACTGTTACCTTTTCACCTTTCTATATACATTTGAGTTTATATTTTTATATTTGCTTATATTTTTAATGATCCTCTGGGTTTTTTTCCAATTCCCTAAATCTTTTATTTCAGGAATTGCCCAAAGCTAAGTTGAGGTTCAGCCAGAGATCTCGCATAGAAAACTAAAGTGTGGTAGCTGAAATTCTGCAAAGACTGAGGAGCTGAAAATAAGCTTTTACAGTTAAGTGCTTTAGGCCACTGTGTGTGCTTGGCATCCTTTTGATCTGTGTGTTGCTTTTCATCAAACTCTTAAGAGTGATCTCAGAAGAAGAGTGCTGTATCAATGTGAGTACAAATTAGAGTGAAGAAATAAGAATGTTTTGCGTGAAGCCAGAAACAAAAAGATCAAGTAGGTTGTACAGTTTTATTCTTGTAGAACGAAGAAGTCCTGATGCTATCTCTTCCTCTTCTGCTAGAAATCTGGGTCCTGTTTAGCTAGGAAACTGGTGAAGCAGCAGCATTAAATGCATGTTAGTTTGAACTTAGTTTAACTGCAGTAATCAATACTTTGAATGATGGTGCAGTCTTGCTAACTAGTCCTGCTTCTAGCCAGAGGCAAGATCTTAACATGCAGTTTGCAATAACTTTTTTCAAAGAAAAATACGTCAATTTGAAAATAGTTGTATTTACAGGTAATGCAATTCTTTCGTTGTGTAATCTTATTGTGAGACTACTTTTTAAATGAAATTTGGTGCTATAAGTTTCACAGAGGAAAGCTGAAGCCTCTTTTCTGAGCTGAATGCTGAATCTGCTGTGGTAGTAGAAGTGAAAATAAGAAACTATTCACAGACTTGCCTACAGAAAGTTGAAGTCATAGATCACAAAGACGTAAACAGAGTATGCATTTGGTAAACTGCAGACACCCTAAGCAATTGTGGAAATGAAGGACTGGTTTCCCAAAGGATAAACTTTCTTCACTGAAACAGTCAGGGTGGGCTGAAAAGTCATTCTACCACTTGGGCTTTGCCCAAAATATTGATTGTTTAGAGATACCTGTATTTAACCTGCTGAAAGTAAAACTCTTCAGTAAAAGATTACGGATGTAGTGGTAATGCTTGTTCAAATGCTGTGGTGATTGTGACTGTCATAGCCTAAAAAATAGATAACTATTAGAAGACAGACATGCAGATTTGTATTTAGAAAGGTCTTCATATCCAACCCCCTGGAGTCAATTTTAAATTTCAGTAACCTTTGGACATTTTCTGTTACCTTGTCAGCGTGTTTGATTTGTTGCGGGTTGACCCTGGGTGGGCATCAGACGCCCACCAAAGTCACTCTATCGCTCCCCACCTCAACTGGATGGGGTAGTGTCTTGGGTTTGCATGGCCTAGCTCTGGTAGCAGGGGGCGGGGGCTACAGGGGTGCCTTCTGCAGCAAGCTGCTGGAAGCTTCCTCCATGTCTGGCAGAACCAATCCCTGGTAGCTCGAAAGACGGATGTGCCACTGGCCAGGACTGAGCCAGTTAGAAATGATAGTAATGCCTCTGTGATAACATATTTAAGAAGAAGAAGCAGAGAAGGAAAAAAATAGTTGTTGCACAGTTGTAATTGCAGCCAGAGAAGAGTGGGGTGAGAACATGTGAGAGGAAAAACTCTGCAGACAGCAAGGTCAGAGGAGAAGAAGGAGGAGGAGGAGGTGCTCCTGGCGCTGGACCTGACATTCTCTTGCAGCCCATGGTGAAGCAGCTGTGCCCCTGCAGCCCGTGAAGGACCATGGGGATGCAGAGATCCACCTGCAGCTGTTGGAGGAGCCCACGTCAGAGCAGTTGGGTGCCTGAGAAGAGGCTATGAACCCATGGGAGGCCCACACTGGAGCAGGTGTCCTGGTAGGACTTTCGACCCTGTGGGGGACCCACACTGGAGCAGCCTGTCCTCGAAGGGCTGTACCCTGTGTAAGAGTGACTCATGCTGCAACAGTTTGAGGAGGACTACTGCCCGTGGGATGGACTCACGTTGCAGCCGTCTGTGACGAACTGTTGTTTGTGAGATGGACTCACGTTGGAGAAATTCATGGTAGACTGTCCCTTGTAGGAGGGGACCCCACGTTGGAGCCAGGGAAGGACTCCTCTCCCTGAGCAGTGGGAGAAACAACATGTGATGAAGAACTGACCATACTCTTCTACCTGCACCACTGGGGAAGGAGGTGTACTCAGGAAGAAGGGAGGGGTAGGGAGAAGGTGTTTTTAAGGTCTTATTTTACGTCTCATTATCCTGCTCTGATTTTGTTAGTAATAACTGCAGTTAATATCTAATTCTAGCCTGTTTTGCCCATGATGGTATTTGGTGAGTGATCTCTCCTGGTCCTTGCCTCAACTCATGAACCCTTTGTTATATTTTCTCTCCCTTGTCTAGCTGTGGAGGGGAATCTTTGGTGGGTGCCTGGCATCCAGCTGGAGTCAACTCACACTACTGGTAGAAAAAATACCGTGCAAGGCTTGTGGGTCAAGATAAAGACAGGGAAGATAACTTGCCAGTTGTTGTCATGGGAATAAAATAGACTCAGCTTGGGGAAATCAGTTTAACTTCTTGCCAGTCATGTCAGAGTAGGATAATGAGAAATAAACCCAAATCTTAATAACACCTTCTTCTCAGGCTTAAATTTGCTCCTACATTTTCTACCACCTCTCCCTTAGCGCAGAGGAGTGGAGAATGGGGACTACAGTCAGTAGCATGAACATGGTGGCTCTGCTACTCTTTCTTCCTCAGTAGGAGGACTTCACACACTCTTCCCGTGCTCCAGTGTGGGGTCTCTCCCGTGGGAGATAATCCTTCAAAATCTTTTCCAGCATGAGTCCCTTCTGGGGGTGCAGTCCTTCAGGAGCGAAGTGCTCCAGCACGTGATTCCCATAATGTCATAGCCTCATTTGGGCACTTACCTACTCTCTCAACCTGTCTCACCATGGACTGCTTGGTAATCTCTGCACTGCTACCTGGAGCACTCCCCCTCCTTCTTCACTCACCTCGGTGTCTGCAGAGTTGTTGCTTTTGCAAATTCTTACTCTCTGCATCTGTTGATCCCTTACCCCAGGGGCGCTACTGTTGCTGATGGACTTGACATTGGCCTGCAGTGGGTCTGTTCTGGAGCCATCTGGTATTGGCTCTGTCGGACAAGGGGAATGCTTCTGGCAGCTTCTCACAGAAGCCACACAGCTATCAAAACCTTGCCATGCAAACCCAATAAATCTTGACGTACGGCAAAGTGAGCCTTGAGGTATGACAGGTTTCTCCAGAAAATGGCAAGCTTTGAAGATGCAGAGGAACCAAAAATTATGGTCTGAACATGAACTAGAGTGATCTTAAGAAGGTTCAAATAGAATCTTGTGGAGACTTGATTAAACAAGTTTAACCCTCATTTATTTGGTAACTCTATACTAAAGATGTAGTCCTTGTAACTGAAAGTGGTGTGGGGATGAGTGTGATTCAAGTATGTTTGGTTAAAGTTATTCAGCTTTTTGTGTAGGTGTCCTGATGTCTTTGAGCTCAGGCTTGCAAGCATGAATTGCTTACCATTGGGGTTATGCTCCTAACTCAGATTTTTCACCTCTTGAAAATTCCTGACCCTTTCAATGAGAGTTCTGGGGGGCTAAGATTCATCAGCTGCTCACAGAGCAGATGCAGACCTGTGGCAGTTCACAGCTGTGCATGCGAATATTAACCAGAATTTGTTTTTGTGGGAGTTGGTTTATTTTTTGAGTTGGGTTTTTCCTGTTGGTTTTCCTTGTTTTCTTTGGGGGAAGGGATGGGGGACATGGGGATGGGGAATGGTTTTAGTGGGTGTGGGTTTTCTGTGGGCTTTAGTTTTTTTGATTGGTTGGGTTTGGTTTGTGTTTGGAGTTTTTGGGTTTTTTTAAAATACATTTCTGAAGCTTGTGGCAACTTAGCAGTTGCCTCAGGAGCAACCAAGTTGTCTGTGCATCTCCATATGGGCAGAGGTGTGAAGGTCATCTTCTGCAGTTTCCATGTTCTAGTTAAGGTATGCTTGTGAGTTGGACATTCTCTGCAGAGCAACCATCCCTAGGTTCAAAGTCCTACTGCCTCACTGCCAGAAACAGAACAGGATGTTTTGCCCAAGTTTCACCCACTTCAGTAAAGCATTTCAGATCTTTTACAGAATCCTGTTCATCAGTGGATTCAGTTAATGAAGTTAATTGTGAAAAGGAGCAGTTAAGCTTGCACCACCGTTATTGCAGAGGTAGCTAAACCACATGCCACGTGGCAGAAAATAGTAGTTGTTGCTGGGTGTTGGTGTAGGCCTTTTTCAGCTCACCCTCAGGACAGGTATCTGAAGCTATAACAAAAGAACTGTTTGTGAAGTTAGGTATAATTTGGGTGACTTTGATTGTGGTTTGTTGCTCACAAATACCATGTTTCTATTAGGGAAGTATTGATTGAGAGGTCAAAACAGACATGAGTTACCATTACTTCGGACTTTGCTGGTATGGTACGTTTATCATGAAAGAGCTAATTTTATTTCTGTTAATGAATGCTAGTAGTGAATATTCTAAATTTGCATAGAATCAGTGTCTTTTCAACAGATAAAACTTCTAATCTTAATTAAAACTATGTATGGGAATTTGTAAGACTGCTCTCTGGCTGCCAACCTGATTTGTAATAGAATTACAGTAAATTGTACTCTGCTAGGATACTTTGTACATAAAGGGCCTATGCTAGCTGGGTTTAAATGGCCAGTAACAAAAGATCATATAATGATGAAGGAAACCTTTATATCCATGCCTTGTCAATGTGCTGGTAATCTAAACAAACCTGAACAAAACCCAAACTTTTTATAGCAAAGACGGTACAAGTAATGATACCTTAGCATGCAAGCTATGGCATTGCCAGGGGTGTATATGATATGCAGGTTATGGAGAAAAATAAACAGAAGAGACAAAAATTTAGGTGATCCTGGAATTGCAGTTGAACTGAGCATTGGCTTATGTCTTTGGAAGGAAACGTGATACAAGGCTTTACTAGTTCAGCAGCCAGTGTCACAGTCAAAGTAGAACTAGAATTGCCAGATGTTAAGCAGATACCACATGGAATTTGAGGCTGGGTCTTGCTTCTGAAAGAGAAATTAAGATGCCTTTTTCCAAAGAAGAGTATCTTAAGCAAACTGGCAAGCTTGTTCTTGAAGTAACCTTCAAACTGCATGAGTGCATCTTACAAGAAAAATATCTTAACTCTGAAAAATTCCACATCTTGTAGTCCAAAACTTGTAGTCCTGCTGGTTTTTACCTTGTTTTGTAGCTTGAAAGATAAAATTTACTGTAACAATTATGGGGACAAACAAATGCTTACATCTGCATTTAATCAGAAGGATGCGTATCAGGTAGAGTGGGTTTTGTATACTATGATGTGGTAATCCATTAACTTGTAAAAGTTGTAGGGCTAAATACTGATCCTTCTCTGCAATGGCATTAGAGCCAAATCCACAGGAGCAAATTACTGGCTCAGTTATCAGAACTTGCTGTATGGTTGAATATTTAGCTTATGCATAGCAAGATACTGTAATGTGGTAATTATGTATTCTCTGAATTTAATATACTTGTAGTATTTTTAAAAATCAGAGGGTTTTTTTGTTTACTACATACCTGGATTTTCTTTGCAAGCATAAAAAGCATTTGCAATTCAGTTTCTTCAGGAATTCCAAGGTCATAATTTTAACTGTAAGTCTGACTGGTAGAACATTCACAAATAACTTTTCTAGAGGCTGGTGACTATTTTACAGAAATAGGGAGAAAATGCAAAACCGTGGCAAACAGTCAAAAAAATAAGAATATATCTGATAAATGTTGCAAATTCCATTTGGAACGTAAGTAGATTCTATAGCATAGGTTTTTAAGGTATTCCACATTTGAATTGACATATTAGAATTTTTGCACAAAGTTGAAACTTGAACTCAGTAAGTGTTGAAGCGTAGTATGTTCTTAGTAGCATAAGAATGTTCATTACATCACTTGCTTTGAGAAGGCTTTTTATATTTTGTGTGAATCTGCTGCAAGTTGCACATGCTTGCTAGTCTCTCACTTCAGGAAGCTTTCATCTTGAGATACCAGTGGCTTCAAGCAGGCAGTTTTTACCCTTGCAACATCCATTAAATTTGTGTTCAGATTTAAGATCTAGCTGGGAGTTAATTTGACTTAAGAAAAAAAACCAAACCAGATTTTATTCAGTTATACTAATTATAGACAGTAGAATTAGTCTCAGAAGGTTAAATTCTGTTAGCTGCTTTGCAGAAATGGTCCCTGTGTGCAGTATTAATCAAGGTAGCTCCCTTCAGTGAAAGGAGGAAAACTCGGTTAAGCTTTCGCTGTGTAAGTGTCCCTGTAGACAGTTCAAGGAGCAGCTTAAACCTTGGTGCCATATTTATGCTGCAGTAGCTTGTTCTCAGGTCTCTGGCTGTTTCTCAGGTAGTTGGTTAGTATGATTTCATGTCAGTGTGTAAGCTTAACCACCCAGACAGCTTTTTGAAAATCCTCTGAAGATTGTCTGACATCAGTTAAAATACTTGAACATAATTGAAAAACTATTTCTGTCCAAGAAAAATTATAGTATTAGTGCCCAGAAGAACTAGCTGTTCAACTGATGAAATACATGTTTGTCAAGATAAGAAGCTGTTGAAAGCAGGTAAAAACTAGAAATAAAAATTGCTTCTAGCTTTTCTAGTTTACTGAATAGCTGATTCACTTCCAAAGAGTCTACATTAGTAATGAAATAGCTGTACTTCCAGGAATCTTGAGTATTAAAGTCTTTAATTAGACCCAATCAGCTTTTCAGTGTATCTGGTCTTCAGAATTGATTTCTGAATAATGTTTTCTCTAAATGTGTGAAAGTCAGCTCTGGAGTATTTTAATTTCTCTCTTATAAGAGAGTACGGGTTATCTGAATTACTTTAATTCCTAAAGTATCTAAAAGTTGGTGAAAGCAACAGGCTTCTACTTCAGGTTATATTGTCAAGGTTCTGCTTATGCACTGAAATTTTTCTGGGGAAACGGAAAAAACCCTCCTTGATGTTGAGAGATAAGAATTTAGGGCTTCCCACATATAAGTATTTGGAGAATATTAAGAACAGCACACATCTTCTCTTAATTACTTGTTTACCTGAAGAAGAGGTTCTAAACCAAAAGATTTAAGACCTAGTGGAATCTGGATGGTTTGGCCATCTGAAACTGCTCCAGTACCAGAAACGACAAACATCTCTGGAAAGACATAATCCTCTGATCTTGATTGATCCTGTGACTGAACTAGTGCTGTTTTTCCAAATGTCTGACCATTGTCATCTTGTTCCATCTCAAGGCTAGTATCCCCTTTCTGAGAAAAAGGTTGGGATTTTTTCCCTTGGCTTTTTTCCTCTTCCATTGCTAATTTTAAGCAGGTAAACCAGTTAGTTGATTTGTTTCATCTGTCAATCTAGTGTTTGAATCTTTTTTTTCTCATGCAAATAGTTGAGATTAATTTAGGAGTGCTATTCTCAAGGTGGTTCTAACAACAAAGTGTCTCTTCCAGAGAGGCAAGCTGCTGGGGCAGAAGTGTTAGGTAAATTTTAGTGAATACAGTGCAACCAAAATACCAGGGTCTGAACAAGAATCATGGTGTCTGTGAAGTGCTGAATAATCATGATCCCTTCTGAAAATGATAAGGCTTCAGGGAGGGCCGATACATTTAATTCCATACCTGAACAACTAGTTCATATAAGCAAGCCTTGGGGATATTTTCAAGTAAGTGACTGTACTTAGTTCATGTCTTTGGCCTGGGGCTGAGCTCCAGTAACAGCTTCATATGGTTAATATAACTTGAAAAGATTGGATTATTAGCTTTCCCATCCCTCAGACAGATAACAAAGTTCAATCAGAAACCAAACTTTGAAGCTGAAGGAGTTGAAAAAAAAATTAAAAAAATTAAATTAAAAAAAAAAACAGAAAAACCCCACCCCACTTTCACAACTATCACATCAAGCCCAATTGTCAATGGTACATGAACTTCCTTGAATTTTTCATTACATGGTTGCTTTTTAGAAAAGCTTTACAAGCAGTGAGTGTGCAATTTTTTCATTCACTTCTAAAGTAGGGTTACTTATTCCTCCACTTTCTTAGCATAATCTTTGGTTTGCATTTTTCTGGAGACGTGTTTCAAGAAACCATTGAAGAAAATGTCCAGGAGGCACTTTTTCCTGGTTTGTCTGAGAAGGACAGAAACAGAAAGCAAGTTCCATGTTCACAGTTCTTGTCAGATGTGAAGCTTTTAAAATGCTGCATTTTCGGTGACTGTCTTGGTTAACCTTTCCTTCTTCTGTTCAAATGGTTTATTCAAAGATCTTCTCATCCTTCAGAGAGAATCTTTATTGGGAAAAGTGTCCATGTGCATATAAAGTGTGTCCATGTGCCCTTCTAGTTTATCAAGTACTTTAATTTGAAGTGTGCTGTGAAGAAGAAGTAGAATGAAGCAGTTAGATTAACACACTACACTAATGCACTAATTACAAAAAGTAATATGAACAGACTAGCGGGAGACATGGAGGTTTTATAGATGCTTGCATCTTGAGAAGTGTGCAAGGCAGTTACTGGAGTGTCACTGGCAGTTAATGGAAGCAATCTGGAATTGAACTCTCTACTTTTGAGGGATTGTAAACTTGAGACAGCATTAGAATCCAGTTTGTCATAGTGCTGTTTCTTGAAGAGTAGCTTCCCTTATTTTTTCTAGCTAAATCTTACATTAGGTGTCTCCACAGTTCAATTCTGTCCAATGTATCTGTGCATATAAATACTCAGCTGTTCAAAGGCAGTACCTGCTCCAATTAAGTGAAAAAAGGTCTTACTTTTCGCATGCTTACTATCTTCTTGCTCTTTAGCGCATGCATAAAGACCATAGTTGACAGTATTCTCTAAAGATGGAGGAATGGAAAAATGAAAAAGCAAAGGAAGTTGGAATTGCCCTCACTTCTTTCAGGTTAGTCACCTTAAAGGTAGAAATCCTTTAAAGCAAAATTTCTCTGTTAAAATAGACTCCACTAAATGAAGAGGGGGGTTTCCAATAGGTTACTTGGTTTATTTGCTAGGGGTAAATTTAAACTTATTTGTATCTAATTGTTGGGTAGTTAGATAGATACTTCTCAAGTGCCCAGTAAATCTGGGGGGTTTTGCTTAGCTGTTGCTCACATATCTTAGTATCTTCATTTCTGTTGTGCCTCTTTGAGTATATTCATTTTGGATCCCAGAGGTGATCTGGGGTCTACAGACAGGTATTGTTGCTGGACTTGACTCTATCTTATTCTAGAAATGCCAGTCAGATGTGGTGCTTTATGGCTTAAACCTCCTCTTTTAGACTTTTTCGTCTTCTTCCTTTTCCCCCACTCATTTGTCACTGAGTCAAAAGGAAATCCTGTTGGCGCTGGATGAATCCAAATACGTTATTAGTTCCAGAGTCAAGCATTGTGTCAACTGAAAAATAAAGTAAGAGTATGACTGAGATTTAGGATGCAAGCAGCTTCTACAAGATCTGATATGGAAAAATGGGTTTGTTTGAGTTAGAGCAGTGCCAGGTCAGGTTAGTTGGGAATCACTGGAAAGTCAGGTTGAGGAAGGATCAGAGCCATAGCTCAGTCTGGGGCATGCCTGCAGCCGTCAGGCATACTGGTGAGTGTGTGTGCCACACAGCATCAAATAGTGTGGCAGGCTGCAGTGTCCTAAAGCAATTCCCAGCTTCATGAGCCAACAGCTTCTTAACTGAGAAGGAGGCAAAAACCTGCAAGCAGAAAAGTTTTCTTAGGAAAGTTCTTTTAGCTAGGAGTTGAGGTTCTCTATTCTGTTAGAAAATAGTTGGAGAAAAGTGAAGCAAGATCAGTACTGTTCCTCAAAGCTAGTGGGGTGGTGGATATAAGTGGCAGTGGACTGTAGATGGTGCTTCTGCTGCATGCTGTGTTAGGTATATCCAAATTAGCTTTCTTAAAGTGTTTTAGAGGATACATTAGTTTGCATTTCATTTCAAGTTCTAATGGCCAGATTACCTGATGATACACCAGTGCAGAGATGCCAAGCTACCTCTATGCTTTGTGCGTGTGCGTGTATAAAGGATTACTGTGTGCTCTCAGTGAGTTGAAGAGTAACGATGTAAAAATGACAAAAAATTTGTCATGGTGGAAGAAGTTAGTACTTGTATTGTCCGTTGCCCAAGATTGGAGGGAAGGTCAGAGAAATGCTTGAAGTATACTGCAGTCTGGCTTAATTCTCAAAGATCTTAAAAAGCTGTTTGCTTAGGTGCTCATTGGTTAAGAAGATCGGCTAACCAAGCTGTAATACTGTATATATATATATGCTTTAATTATGGGCCACCATTTAAAGTATGGAAATCAGCTCCTGAATGTTGTACAGCAATTGGATATTTAGGGTTGAACTTCCAAACCTGGATGCTGAAAGAAGCTTCTGCTTGCATTAAATTCCTGAATTGCTATTTCAGAGCCAAAAATCAAATTGCCGGTCTATCCACTAAAACCAAGTTGTTAGTTTATTTCAGAATTTGGCATTTTCTTTGGAACTGTAGATCATTGAGTAAGAAAAAGCCACAAATTACTTAAAACAGATGTTTGGTACCTGCTGCTTAAGTTCTGTTACTTTTAAACTACTGTCAGCCATTATTGATACATCCATATTTAGTTGCCTACTTCAGCTTGAAGACTGAAAAATTCAACTTAAACTATTTTTGTAAAGACAGTGAAATTGCTGCAGTTCACCCAGATTACTGTACTGAGATGTCCCCTACACCCACTACGTTTATGTCATTCTAGTGACACCCTTCTAAAAATCAAGGGATAACTGAATGTTTTAAAGAAATGACAGGTAATGTAGTTATAGGCTTAACTTGTCATGAGCTTGAAAGGTGCCTTTCAGTACAGTTAGAAACAATCCTGTTTATAGAAAGGCTGGACAATTTACAGATTTGTGGATCTAACAACATTTACAGTGGTGCCAAACAGATGAAACTTGTGAATGGTTCTTCATGGTCTGCGCTTGCAAAAAATTATGTAGGGAAGGAAAGAGCTTTTGAAGTCAGGAGTGAAAAGATGTCCTATGAGTTGTAAAAATCACCAAAGAGTCTCAAAATGTATTGGTAACAGCGGCCTGTGAAGACACCCCCTTTGCTGGACATCAGGTCAATTATTTCCTTCGTGCTTTCTCCTTATGTTACTTTTCAAGGAACAGTTTAGGTAAGTTGAAAGATTATGCGTTTTCAAGAAGAAATAGGACCTGGCCTCTTGATTTCTCAGTCTTCTGACAATGTGGAGTTAATCAGTGATGGCAGAGGATACTGTCATGGTGGTGGTTTAATTTCTTTGTAAATTATCTTAGCATTTTGTGCTAAACACCTAACAGATGGTGTGATTTCAGAGGTGGTGTCATATTATTGCTGATGAGAAGGGTCTTTCCTTACTTTTCTCCCTGCTTACTTTTTACAAGCACCTCTGTTGGGTCCCTGAACTTCCCCTTTTCCCCATCCCACAGATTATTCATTACCTGGGGGTGATTTCATTTTTCTGTGGGGGTGGAGGGGGGAGAAAACAGGTAACTCAATCTAATAAGTGCTAGAGTCCCCAAAGGAAAGGAACTGAGACCTTCCTCTTGGGGCAGCAGTAACAGTCCTATTAGCTCAGTTGCTAGCAGGACTGTGAGAGGTGTGGGTGTTTGAGCAGTATGACCCAAAGACGTGTTCCAGAATCTGTGGCCTTATTTTAGTTTTGCTGTGTCAGTTTTCAAGAAAGATAAGCAAGCAGATCTGACAGTTTGTTGTAGGCAGCCACACTAGGTAGCATGGAACAGGGGAGCAGATCTAGCCTGCAGAAGAGGAATAGTCTGAAAATAACATTTTAGTTGCCTCCACTTGCTCATGAAATGGCAGTTGTTATAATTGCAGATAGCTATCTAGTGAAACAAACAATTTTCAGACTCAGGAAGGGGGTTTTTTTAGTGATTCTGGGATCCTGCTGTTCTTTTTGAGAAGTGTCTATTTGCTGGGATAAGGAGGTTTTAATTTTCTTGTACAAGTCTCTCTCTGTGTGATTCTTTGTTTAGCACTTAAGTGTTTCAGAATGAGAAAAGGCATGCTATCTCTTCTTGGATAATTGTTTCTTATGTATAGTAACTGTTAGCTTTGGTATAGCAGAGTTTATTCGATATTTACGGGACAACAGTAATGAGGTAGAGGAAATACTATATCTGATGGTTTGCAGCATTTTATTGTAGCTGCATTAAAAGTTGGTAGTTTGAAAATGTGCGCTGTATTAAAAGAAGCTCATTAAGGAGTTTTTCCTCAAACCTTGCTTAGTGAACTGGATTGTGGTGTCATGGTTGTACTTTCTGCATATAGACCAAACTTTAATTGGACTGGTGTTTTGTGTGTTTTAGGTATTGGGGGTGATTTATCTCTTGCATCATGCGTGAATACAAGCTAGTGGTTCTTGGTTCTGGAGGTGTTGGAAAGTCTGCTCTGGTAAGTACGAGGCAGTTCAAGTATGGGGGTTTTTTGGCATATTTTTTCTCTAATACACTCTCTACTAAAGTATATTTCTTTATGTAAGTGTGCACAAATAAATATAACTGTTAGTAATGAGTGCTGAGGCTTCATGGCAGAATAAGTAGATCCTTTACTGGGTGTATCTGCATCCATTGGTGCATTCTCACATGCTGCTGGTTTTGTACGGGTTTGGTTGATAGTGCTTGATCAGTCTTACACAGTGAGGTGCACAGCCACAGCATTATGAGGGTCGCTGGCTTTGGCAGGTAACCCAGCTATCCGTCTGTGGGAAATCAAGCTCCTTTGTGAATCTCTCAAAGGATATGAGCTACCTTGCCTGTGTAAGTCCTGTCTCTAGAAAGGTCTTCAGGGTGCTGTTTGCTTAATGTTCGATAGCAGTCTCTAAAGCACTAATATTTTTAATGCAGATAGAAATACATATTTGCATGTTGGTAGGAAGTTTAATGTGTTTTCTACATCTTTCTGTGCAAGTAGGTATATAGCTGTGGCAGATAGATGACTGTAAATAGAAGAGCTCATGCATTTTAATTAAATGATTACAGAACAGTTTAGTCCAACCTAGACTAGAACTGAAAAAGTTCATAAAATACTATGTTCTCAGCCCACCTAAGAACTTTGCATCTTTCAGTTTAATTGTTCACGTTAGCATAAAATAAGGTCCAGAGGTCCACTCTGTTGGGTAAGATGTAAGTATTCTCTTACAAAGCAGTTCCTAAAGAAAAACTTAAATAACAAATTGTGTTAGATTGTGAAAGAACATTTTTGTTCACCTCTCTTTATCTTACTGCAGCATTTCTGGAGTTGAATGTGCCTGCTCTGACTTGGCCATTGAGTCTTAAGTTCCATTTGACTTGTGCTAAAAACGTCCTTCATGCTAGGTACACAGGAACAGCCTACTGAGTCTAGTTAAGACTAGTAAAAGCTGGCAGTTGTTTTTTGACTAATTCCTGTGCTGACAGATAAGTAGCAGAAGATGCAGTAGTTCTAAATGCAAATATAAAAGCTGTGCAGCTCAGTAGTATGGTTAACTAGAAACTAATACTGATTCTAAGAATTAGGCAAACCTTGAGTCAATGCATGCTTTAATTCTTACGTTCCAAGTGACGGTGGATAAAGGATAGTGTAGCATTGCTTCATCTAACAGTTAAATAGTTATGTAGGCATACATACCTAACTTCCTGTTGTTTCTTAAAATTATAGTTATGTCAGTCATTGAATTTGCCTTAAAAATAGAATGGGTAATTGAGTATACACCTAGAACAGTGATTTGTGTACAATGTTTACAGACTGTCAGCTGTGCAAGAGAATCTTACAAGAACTTTTGTGTTGCAGACTGTACAGTTCGTTCAAGGAATATTTGTTGAAAAATACGATCCTACGATAGAAGACTCCTACAGAAAGGTATATGCAAAAAACCTCTCTAGTGTTACAGAAACTTACAGCTGTAGTACGTATTGTCAAATATTTGAGTCACTGCTTGAAAAAGGGTATGCCCAGTAATGCCATATTAAACCAGATAACAGGTTTGAAATACAAATGTCCTCTTAAAGTCTGTTTAAAAGGAATAATTCAAGACTAGCTTTTTAAGCTTAAGCATAATACCTTGCTAGCTAGTCAGTAAAAAATGGTTATTTCATTGTCAGAATTGGAAACATCAGTTAAAAAAAAAAGTAAAATACACTACCACTTTTCAGTTTTATATGTATTATTTGTTTGTGTGTTAGCATTTGCAGGTAGATTTGGACTTGGAGGTACTACTTACTCTGCTTTGCTACTAGGAAAATTGCTCAAAACTTCACACCTTTAGAACACTGGAGACATCTATCATACTGTACTCATAACAATTTCAATGATAGCTGGATATGCTTCCATTAGATGGGTTGTTGTTTTATTAATAAGTTAACACAAACCTGTCATAAATGAACAAGCATTTACAGCAAGTGGCCTGTTAGTTTCTCTCTTCCCATCTTCAGCCTGACAGGCTGAAAGGTCTGATTCTGCTTGCATCATCTTGAATCTCCATATTGCTCACCCTTCAGTTTCACCTGAGACCATGATTAAGATTCCAGACTAAGATAGTTTATATCTGAACTGCTACCATTAACCATTTGGTGCAAGAGATAGATGAAGAAACTGACACAGCTGAAAACTGATCTGTGTTTTTTTTTAGCTGAATTACTTTTCATATGCATTGATGCTCTGATGTAGCTCATCATTAGCCACAAAAAAGTCAGTGTCTATACAAGGGAGGCAAGATGCACAAACCCTGTCTGGGAATGGGCAAAACCAACAAGACCTCCTCTTTCAGCACTGAACTGCATTTATTTTGGAATAAAGGCAATGCATTAGGAGCATTAAGATGCATTAAGTTGCAGCCTATAGTCACCAAAATCTCTTCTGAACAGAAGAGGAATTAATGAGAGCAAAATGGTAGTTTCACACCTCTTTTCTTTGACTTCATATAAACTGTATTTTGGAAGAATCCTTGTCTGTCTTAAGTATATGGGCTTCCAGCCAAAGGTAGAACTCTTTTTGAGACAACATCAAAACCAAATTCTATGGAGACACTTTTTCTGTATTAGAGAAGCAGGAATTCTGGGCCCTATCCCAGTGTTGGGTGCAGAACTCTGCTGGGTCAGGCCCAGTAAATGACTCCAGAAAATATTCACAGGCTGATCTAAAATGAAATGTTTCCTTTGTTATACATTTACATTCTTTGGGTCATACTCGATTCATGATGTTTGCTGGGTGAGTTTTTCCAAAGAATGTTTCCATGGAACTTGAAAAAGTAAAGCCATCTTAAGAAATTTTGCCTTTTGCTAACTACATTTTTTTGGTGCTGCTGCTAGTAAATATCCTATATTGTTCCTTTCAGGTTTGTTCCTGAAATGACTTGTAGTAAATCTGGGTATTCTTCTTTTCAAATCAGCCAGATTGTTGAAGTCTTGCTTAAGTCTGGACAACACTTCATACAGTCATTTTTTCCCTCACTGTTAGTTACAATTCTGACTTGCTTCTTGACTTCAAAATGTGTTGGTTTGGCAGTTGAAATTCTATGCTATAACTGCTAAATATAATTTATATTATTTAAAGTTGAGAGGATGTGACTTGTTTGTCTAAATAGTTGAGCATGAAGTCTTGAAACTTTATGCCTTGGTTTACTCTCCAAATATTTCTTCATAAAGTGAATAAATGCTGCTTAATTAGCTGAATAATTTTGTCAGCAATACCTGTTAAAATAGTGATTATTTTTAAGGAATCGTAATCCATAGGAGACATGGGGGAGGTGTGAGAGGAGGGGAAATACTCCCCTTCCCTGCCCCAAAGCTCAAATCTAGTTACAGAAGAAAAGCTGCAAATTAAGCTAGTGACAATGCAAATATGGAGAAGAGATGACACAAATCCATGAGTGCTGATCTGTTAACTAGGAATTTTACATGCAAATGGAAACAAGGGAAGTGTACCAATAGCTTGAAAGAAAAAAAAATTTTTTAATGTGGGTAGCCTGCCTGAAACAGCTTGAGGGCACTTCCATGTCCTTTGCTGCCCTCAGGGCCATTTCTTTGAGGTATTTCCCCTAGATAGAAGAACTCTGGAATTGATACAGAAACTGTTCTGTCTTCTTAAACCTTCTATTTTTTGCAGACTTTTCTAAACTGGGCCAATTTTCTAATTAATGTTCCTAAAGGCTTGTTTTGGGGATACTACTCTTAGTGGTAGTTGTTTAATTGTTTACTGTGTACTACTTTACTCTCTTGTTGATGTAAATTACTATTAAATGAGTATTAGTATGCCAGTCCAGCTTTCTGGCTTTCACTTGTACTTTTCTTTCAATCTGTGATGATCTCTGAAACAAGTGGAAATTAGTTGTGCTAGTTGCTGATAACCATCATTATAAATTTAGCAGGCCCCTTTTAAATAATCAAAAATCCCTAATCACTTTGCAAAGTGGTACTTGGCTGCTGACTCTGCATTTGAAAATGTCACTGGGGCTCTTTGAAAGCCTTCTTCCTGCTGTTTTCAAAGTGTATATCCATACAAACTTCTTAAGCCATTATGTTGCTTTATGCATTATGAATTTGCTTATAAAAATCACACAATTTCCGATGTCTTTGGAGGGGAGACTTGCAAGGGGAAAAATTGTAACCACATCTTTCTCTCTTGACAGCAAGTTGAAGTAGATGCCCAACAGTGTATGCTTGAAATCTTAGATACTGCAGGAACGGTATGTAAAAAACAACTTCACTAAATACTTATGTTCAGTGTACTTAAACAAAACTTAAGTATTGCAGCAGAAAATTAATTGCAAGTTTTGCATGAGCTCATGTTCTGTAATAGGGGAAAGAAACAGAGCATTAGGAAAGAGATTGTACTCCTCTTTTAAGTTCATTGCCCAGAAAAAAATGTAGGCCCACTGGCTACTGAGATTTGATATCTATTGCTGTAGAAAATACATGTTTTCTTCTCATGTCCTTTTTCTTTTGTGTGTGAGATGTACTGTGACATTGGGATAAAAATAGTATTGCTTTAGTCAGCTTATGGGAGCTCAAAGCACAAGAGTTATGCTGACCCTTTGCATACTGGTCAGGTTTTTCTCTGACTAATTCCAAAATGACTGAAACCAGTCATTTCCTTCATTGACTCCAGTGAGCTGAAGCTCAGGACCCTTGGAGTTTAATATGTGTTTTCTGAACTGAAGTAGTAATCTGGTCCAGTAATAACTTATTTAAATTCCCTACTAGATTAATACTCTGTAAAAATACAGAAAGATGGAGTGGTTGTTTTCTAGAAATAAATTGCACTTGCTATCTGACATACCGCAAGGGACAGTAAGTGATTGATCAGGCACCAGATAGCCAAGCCACCAATGCAGAAGAGGCAAATGCCATTCCACAGTCCTACTGGTAAGAATTTTCAAATAGGGAGAGTTTTAGTGCTGCTCTGCAGTGCACCAGCGAGATTTTATATGCGATATCATAGTTGTCATTGTAGTCAAGGAAATGTGACGAGTCTATTGAACGTCTCCATCCTCTAGTCCATCTCCTTGAAAATTAAAGTAGAATTTGACATAGGAGAGTGCCTAGACTACAAAATGGAGTCTGTAAAGGGATGTGTTTACTTAATCACCTATTTTAAGGAGCTATCAGGAGATGGAGAAAAAGTCGGTATGTGAGGAGAGACTCAGGAGGAGTGTAACTTCTGTAGTCTACAGATGACAATGTGCCTTCTACTGTACTTCTCTCCAATGAAATTACTATAGTTTCTCTGACTTTTCTTCCCCAGGGTATGTGGCTGTTGGCAATACCTGGATGTTGTTCAGCCACCCCAGATAGTGTTCCAAACCTGAAATTTCTTAAAAAGCGTTTGCTTGATATAGTGCTTATAGTCAAACAGCAAAATATCAGTCAGTTTAATAGGAAAGGGAGGCAGCACAAAGGCATTGTACTTGTGATCCATTTGTGACCTGAAGTTCATAGCAGTCTATGCAAGGAAAGTGAAAATTGAGTGCAACATCTGTATCTTCTTTTGATTACAGGAACAGTTTACAGCTATGAGAGATCTATACATGAAAAATGGACAAGGTTTTGCATTAGTATATTCCATCACAGCTCAGTCCACGTTTAATGATTTACAGGATCTAAGAGAACAGATTCTTCGAGTCAAAGACACTGATGATGTAAGCATCTCTAAAAGTTCTTAATACTTAAGAGTTTTCGTTAGTGTGGTGTAGTGTACACACTGTGGTCAGGTGGTTTCCAAGCTTTAAGTTGAGACGTATGAAACAGTAGATGGATAGTACAGAAATGCAGCTCTTAAGGTGAACTGGAGAAATTGTAACTTGTCATTTGTAATATAAAGAATTGTTTAATCTCTTTCTTTAAAATACTTTTATTGAAACTGGATATAACCTTATTCATTAGACTGCAGTAAACATTTCTAAAGTAACTATTGTTGCCTTAATGGCTATCAATGAAGTTCTAAAAACACTTAGATTTAATTTTCTCTCCAATATCCTTTCTGTTTATAGTACTTTAAAAGCACAAAATTTTAAGTTCTTACAGAAGGCAGTACTGTAACTTTTAAACTTGCATGTTATTGTAGCTTTTGTATTTTGTCTGTTTGTAAAGTTCCGTCATCCTATTTCCTCACAATTTCTATATGCATCTCTTAGCATTATCAAAACTAAAAAGTGAGATTAAAACATTTTGTTTTATAAATGATGAAAAAAACCCTTACAACAGTTGGAGGAAGTGAATACTTGGTCCCCTAATAAATGAAAGAGGTATTTCAAATGTGAAACAGCAGTAAGAGTGTGTTTTTTAACAGAAGCACCTTGTAGCTTGCAGCCTTCAGACAGGAAAACTTCCTTCTTGAAGAAAAAAATAAGCTATGAGCAGTTTTTAAGTGTGCTCATCTCATTTAAACTGTGTTTATGCAAACTTTGATGCCTTCCTTACTGCACGTATCTGCATATGCTTCTCTTGTCAGCAGACACAGAATATATTAAATGCTTCAGCTTCAGGGAAGTGCATTAAGACTTTTTTAATACAAACCACCTTGCACTTCCTTGACCGTAAGCATTTTCGGGTCTTGCCTGTGTTCAGCAGATTGCTTCTTGAAGTGATTTATTACCCATTATCACAAATGTATCTCAAAAGGATAATATTTAAATTGCGTGGACCTTTCCCATCTGCATCTACCAAGTTATAGTCTTGTTTACTGTGAAATCAGTTTTGTACACTAAAATTAAGATAAATGTGATGATATTTAAAATCTTACTTTTTGTGGTATATTTATACTGAGTAGCACCATTTTGGTGGTATTTCTTTCTAGAACACTCCCTTCAGTCTTGAAAGGCATTCCATAGTATCGTGAGAAAGATAATAAGCTTCAAGTTGCAACTTTAGTTTCCATCAAAATTCACAGAAAAAGTTTTTCCTGTGTCTGAGCTTAGGAATGCCTTGCTTTTTTGGTGAGGGGAAATTAAATGGTTGAAATATTGTAAACCCTTTCTCAGCACTTGCATCCATGATGAGCTTAGCTATGTCCTTAAATTAGTGAAAGGAAGGGAAAAAAAATTAGACTATGGTTTTCTTGCTACAAAGGTCAATTCAGTGTGTTCTGTAGTTGGTAATTCTGATAAAATAGCATGTTCCTTTTCTCTGTGTGCCTTAGCCTGCTAGTAAGAACTGTGTGCACAAACTGCTCGTGAAAGGTGTGCTGATATACTGACAGCAGAAGAATGGTGAAAGGAGCTTTAGCATCCTTTATTGTGCTACCCAGTACAGGGCACTTTCCAGGATTTTGGAATTTATAAGAATTGTGTAGCAAATTCTTCAGTAGACTTCTTGATGCCTTAAACATCTAAAAATGAAATTTCATTAAGTCATCTAAAAGACATGAAATTTGCTCAATTGGCAGTGTACTGAATCCTCAAACCATTCCCCCCACTGCCCTGCCAAAAGCAGGCAAAAATGCAGTCATTTTCATTGAAAGATTAAAATATCACACAGCTGTAAACTTTAGTTTCAGTTATACCAGAGCTTGATTATTCTGGAAATCAGGGTCCTCTAAGGATTCAGATAGCGTTTTAGGTGTGCATTTACATTGTGCCATCCTAAAATTTTAATTATTTCTTTGCTGGCATTGAATTGTTTTTTAGGTGCCTATGATTCTGGTTGGCAATAAGTGTGACTTGGAAGATGAAAGAGTTGTGGGAAAGGAACAAGGTCAGAACCTAGCAAGGCAATGGAATAACTGTGCATTCTTAGAGTCTTCTGCAAAATCAAAGATAAATGTTAATGAGGTAAGGCCCCTTACCTGTGGAGGGGAGGGGTGTCAGGGGGAGAAGGATGGGACACTGTTCTGGTAACCAAACATTTACTGTTTGTTCAGGAAAACCTAACAAAATAATGAAAAATGTAATAGAGAAAAATGTACCCTGCTGTTGTGAGATCTTTCTGTTAAGGGATATATTTAGCTTTGACTTGGGATTTTTTTTCAAATTATATTGATTTTAGTGTAATTAGTTTTCAAATTATATTCCTGTGAATTTGAGGTAAATACTTCTTCCATGTTCCACTCCCTAGTTGATACAATCTCTATCAATCAAGACTGTACTGATAGACTTTTTTTTAAAGACCTTTAAGAGAGTTAAATCATTAAAACTGTTTATTTGTTGTTAACAGTGCTTGAGATGGTAAGTACAAAAACTCTTAAGTTTTGATCAAGGTAGCTGCTCTGTAAAGAAAAAGGGAGGCAAAAGCCTCATTACTATATATCTACTTGTTTATTTATCAGGAGTTAGATAATTGATCAAATGCATGTGTTTTGGGGACTTGCCATAATGCATGCCTTTTAATCCAGCGGGGGATGCCAGCATAAAGAGAGGGATACAAAAAATTTAGAAAAAGAAACTGTATTAGTATTTACATTTCTGGAACAGCTTGAATTTTCTGATAAATCCTACAGTTCATTAGGTCATCTGGAAAACACTGTTGGGAGCATCAGTTAAGTTGAAAGGGCCTCTGTGCAAGACTTGCAAGTAATCAAAAGAGTATGGTGGTTTTAAGTGCAGCTGATTTTTAAAATAAGTAATGTGTGTTTAATTAGTTGGGAATTTCTGGAAGCTGTTGACTTTTTTTAAACTGAAATTAATCACCATAACTGCATAAAAGTCATATGTTTAATAAACTTGAACTTCTATCAAATACTATAAGCCCTTGTTGGAATATTTGCTGCTTTTCAGTCAGCAGTTAGGAAACTACTAGGATGGATTTAGCATGAGGGCTTCCTTAGTTTAGGAGATGCAGAAATAATTGGATCAATGTCAATTATGAACGAAACAGATGCTGTTGAATTGTAGTATGTTGACTCGTCTTAAATTAGCCTTTCAGAAAAATCATGTTCTCCTTAGAATTCTAGGAGACTCAAAGTGTGAGAGTTCCATACATGGGTTACTTTTCTAGGAAATGTTATGCTTATGTCCAGCTGTAAATCTAGAGAGGCAGAATTAGTTCTTTAGATTTCAGTATTTTTAAAGTATTTGGAAAAGCATGATCTCATTCAAATATAAGAGATTATTACTGAACGTGTAGTGTATGTGAGTTACCATGAAAAATGTGTGGTTAAAACTTACTAGAACTTTCTTTAAAAGAATATCCTAAGTGTGACTTGAGTTAGAAGAAAAGCTGTGTCCTGTTTCTTGACCTCATTGCTAAACTGCAGAGTAATACCGTACAGTAGTTGATCACTGTGGCATTTTTCATGTGAGTTCAGATGAATTTGACCCAGATTAAATAGCTACGGGTTATAAATGCCTTTCCAGTTTGCTTCATTGAAAGTGCAAAACCCTTGGCAGACAATTATCTTACACAAGAAAATAAAACCAGTTATTAATTAAGTATACAAGTTAACTTTATAGCTTTGTGATAACTAAATATTTTCAGGGGTTCTTGAGTTTATGAGTGCATTATGTGTGAAGATTCGAGGCTTAAGGTTATAAGAGAAGGCTCCTAATTTCCATAATCAACTGATTTTTATCTTTTCAGATCTTTTATGACCTTGTGCGACAAATTAACAGAAAAACTCCGGTGCCTGGAAAAGCACGCAAAAAGTCATCATGTCAGCTACTTTAATACATAGCTGTACTGTAGCTCTGAGCCAGGTAAACATTTTAAATTTTTCTGTGCATTATGGCTATTAAAAACAAACAAAACAACAACCAGAAAAACCCCTAAACAGCTGTGGTAGCTGTTGATGCAGAACAGCATTGGAAATTATTGATTTACATTATCATAGAAATGTTTATGGTCTTTATTTTGCCGTTTCAAAGTCAGAACTACAAATATGTGCAAGATACGCTGTTCACACTAGTCTCAAATTTTTTTTGTGTTGGTAGAGCTCAAATTTACAGTGTTTGTTCTGATACTTCAAAGGTTTTGGAAACAGTTTTCTGTTTTAAAACTTGATAGAATATACTGCAAGAGCTCAGTTATCTGGAGTGTGCCCAGTTCAATATTGCAGTTTGCATGCTGAAGTGTCTCTTTCTGCTTTGAACTCCTGCATATGCTTCTGTGATATTGTAACAATTTAGCTCCCTTTCTTGAGACTGCATGGATATTGTGGGGGCTGCATTGTAATTAGTACACTTGGAAAAGAAAGGTGGTGTGATCATTGTAACGCTCCAGGTATTTGACCTGGAGCTGTTGGTTACCAGATCAATTTCTTCCTCATTTGCAGTTGGCTGAATTTCTATATGACTTAATCTGTACTCAAAGAATGTTGCTGAAAGATCAAGCAAGCTCCAGCCTGCTCTTTAAGCAAGCCTTTTCAGAAATTAGTCAGCAGGCATGGATTTTTTTCTGCAACTTATTCCTGAGCACATTGTTTCCCTCTTTCCAAGCCTTAGTATGGGCAGAGGTCTGTCTTGACTGACCTGGAGTCATTGAAGTTGCCTGTTACCTCCCTTTCCTTCAGTTTTATTGAACATATTGTGGTGCAGTTGCTTCACTACTATGATCCATTATTTTGTCATCAGATAGACCTCTTTGATGTACTGGAGGATCCTGGTAGGACATCTCACTGTCAGAAATTGTAGGCTTTTGTTAATAAGCAGGTAATGCCATGTGTAACTCTTTTTTTTTTTTTTTGGTTTATCAAAACTTCCTCAATTTGAACAACTTAGATCAGTTAAAAGTAAAACTGAGATGGTGCCAAAAGCATTAGCTGAGGATAGCAGAAATGGTTGCTCCATTTCCTTAACAGGACTTTTGATTCAGGAGCTTTGATCTTTCAATTCTGTTTGTTTTTAAAGCCATGGGAATTGTCATACTGTAAGCAAAACTAATCCCACCAACCAAATACTACTTCCACAGTGCAGCCTGGATTCCTCTATGTATCCTAATACAGTAAGGATAATAATTGAGATAGTCTGTTACTTGTATGTGTACAGTAGAAAGGGTATTAGTAGAACAGTGTTAAGGTTATTTCCAAAGTCTATTTGTCAAGAACTTTGCTAGTTCCTACTTTAGTTGTTTTAAGTAAAGAACAAGGACAAATAGTTGTCACTCTAATACTAACCCCTTGTTTTGTTGTTACAGGTCTGAAGAACTGTTGCCCAATTCAACAGTGCCAGCATTCCAACTTTATTAAACCTACCAACATCTTAAATGGACTTTCCTGTGGTGGTACCCTTTAAGAAATGGATGAAAGCTACATCAGTTTGCACATTCTATCACTTTCCAGTGTCATGAGAGATTTTTACTTCTAAATATTCTGTGTATGCAACTGGTAAAACCAGAGCCTACATCCAGTATTACTGATAAGAGACATTGTTCATCCACCAATGTTGTACATGTATGAAAACTGTGTACTGTATACTTCAACAATCCCCACTTTCTATTGGAGAGTACAATAATGTAAATCCTAAAAGCACCACTATTTTAGCATAATAAAAGAAAGTCCAAAGAGCTCCTATATAGACTACTCCAGATAACTTTGCTTCATCGGTATTTGTAGCTTATTGTAACTTTTTTAAAGAAATACAGGATCATCATCATCGTATTGTACAAAAGCGCTTTGATTAACACAACGGCTATATAGTTTTTTAATTTTAGGAAAAACCTGTGGAGACGGTGACCTAGTCTTTAAGAGTCCTTTCAGTATAACGTCTGACTAAAGACATGGCCTTTAATATCTGTTGGGAAGGAAATGTCCAGACTTTTCAACCTTTTATTGTATGTTTCCTTTTCCTTGTTTACATAGGGAACAATGTTTATAGTTGTGTGTACAGTGGGGGTCTACAACAAGAAGTGTATATTTTAAAACAATTTTTTAATGATTTAACAATTTTTTGTAAATCATTTTCGGGCTTCTGCAGCTGTAGATTCTCACTGTGAATTCCCTTGCTTGCTCATGCATAAGTGTATTTGCAATACCAAATATACAGGTTTAGTACTTTTGCCTGTTAGTGATTGTTTTACATGTGTAACGTTTTGGTTGAGATGTTAAATGGTGGAAGAGTACTGTGGATGTGAATGTGGGAAGTAATTTTAATCATGTGTAATTGGTCACAGGGCCTAAGTTGCAGTAATTAACTTTTGCTGATTTATTTAACAATGCCTTGTTGCTTTGTATGCATTAACGTTTGGGTGTAAAGATTGTGTGTATATCCAACAGGGAGCCACAGTATTTAAATTGACCAACCTAATGTTACAACTGCTTTGAGGTGGCCAAATGTAAACTAAAAGCCTTAATTAAAGTGGTGCAATTTTGTATGACTTAGCATCAGTAGTTCAATAAATTTGGATTGCCATGCAAGGGCTTGCATTACAGTTATACTACTTGAATGTTTTGTGTTTTAGTAGTGCTAGTAAATATTGATTTTTAAATCTCCGGCACAGTGCAGATTCAAACATCCTAGGATGAAGAGGAACCCTTATGAGTTTGTTTTCTGACAAATACATGCCATAGATATTCCTTCTAATAGTATCCCATATGTTAGTGTGGATTAACTTCTTACAGAATGAAATTCCACTTATTTCTGGACTTGGAGTATTCCAAGGTCTAATGAAAGGAAAAGTCTTAACAGAAAAATACCTGTCTTTTTAAGGTTAGACTATCAGTGGCTGTTTTGGAAACTTGGAAATATGTTGCCTGCTATTTTCCTTCTTTTCAGGAAGAATTAATTGTTAAAATTTACTTAGTGTAGCATAAAGAAATTATCTTGGGAGACATGGTTTTTCTGCATGATGAAACCTTATTTATTTGGTTTTAAGGAAATCTGCAGAAGAGCATTCTTTCAGTATTGAGTGTAGAATTTTGCAGACTTGAAATATCTGTTAACAATGTTGGACTGAGAAGTGGAATGCGTGGACTGTAGATGATTTCCTGATCTTGGCTGTGCTGCTAAAAATTAATGTCACACCCAAATACTTGGTACCTCTGGCACAGAGTTATCAGAGCTTGGTCTAATCCATTCCTGCAAATTCAATCAGATTAGGTTAGCTAATACCAGTAAGCTTTTCAGATAGTTTGTGTTGCCCAAAATGAATTAAGGAGGCCAGCTGATCCTTCCTTCTGGTAGTTTCATCAGTCATCATAATTGTTTAATGGAGGTATTTCTGTATGTATGCAGAGACAGATTGAAAACTGAGATTCCTTTTCATTTATCATTAGAAATCCTAAGATATGATGATCCCCATTCTGCTTGCTCCCCAGAGTAGAGGAGACTGGAGCACTAGATGCTCTAGTTCTTTTTTCACTAGGTACCCACCTTCTTCTCTGGTGAGCTAATCAGAATGTTTCTTCTTTTCATTTCCAGCCTCCGCTTATTCAGGTCTCGTAACACTTTTATGTCCTGGTTGTCCTTTTAACTGGTCTTTTTAATGTGTTTGTTTTCCAGGCAGCTGTACAGATGGCTTTGGTAGAAAATTCTTGGAGAACATCAGAGAGGGGGCCCTGGTCTGGTCTCAGTGTCCAGCCAAAGAGTACCATTTACAGGGAAGATTAGGCTTTCTCCTGAAAAGCTCTGGACTGGAGCATTCTTTGCTGTTCTGTTCCTCAGCACTAGAGGTATTCAGTTGGATCAAACCCTGAGGAAGTAAAATTTTCAGAATCTCCAGGCTTTAACATCTAAAGATTGTGCTAAAAAAGGGAAATATGTTCCCCCTCACCCTCCTGTATTTAGAATTCATGTCAGATTTGTAAAGACAACACATCATAACCCAGGTTACACTTAAACCCAGAATTCTTCTTCTTGAAAATGTAGACACGCTTCAAGGGAGCAGTGTCCTGGTTGTTACAGGGAAGATGCCTGACAGATTGATGCTAAGGACATTATGGACGTGAAGTGTAAAGAAAAACACATGAAAATTCTCTTCATACCTAAATAATTGTGGTGTAAAAAGTTGTTCCAACTGAGGATGTGAACATCCAGTTCCCCATGGGAATTGGAACTATGTAAGCAGTTACCAATTCTAGAAAAGAATCCTGTCTGCTGAGATTTTTGAACAAACTACGTATCTTCAAGACAATTGCATTATGTACCAACACTTAAGAAGTTCACACTTGAACTACTTGTACAGAAACAGAACACTTCTCATAAAGCTTTGGATGAAAACATGCATAACTCACATTTTGAGAACTAATGCAGTTATTTTTGCAAATTCAGTTTTAATACAGATGTATTACTGCTTGTAAAGTTAGCTTATGCTTACAATGCACACTGCTTTATTTCCTCTCTTACCTGAAACTGGTATATGTCAGTATTTAAAGTCTGAACCTTCTATTGAAAAAGTAATATTTATGTCCTGAAATATAAAAGTATTATTTAATGGAATTGCACTCTTCATATTAGGACTCTTTTCTTGCAGTATAAATTTCTCTTGCACCTTTCCTTATTCTAGTGCCCTTCTTCATTCTCAAATTATTCTGTGAAATGAATGTTACCTGCCTAACTTAGAAGAGTATTTTGAGACACTGCAAGATGTTTTCAGATGTCCAAATGAAGTAACTGTAAGCTCAAACTACTGCTGCGCTCCTAAATAAGAAACTTTGAGTTCTGCAAAAGTTTTGTGGACTTAGATATTACATTTCTTTCATAAGATAAGCATTCTGTGATGCTAGAAATGAAAGGTGGGAGGAGTTTGGAATTGGGATTAAACTGCATTTTTCTCCTTTTCTGGTGTAAATAGAATTGCAGTTTTCTTATGGGTGCACACTAAATATGAGATTTTTTTCTTTTAAAATGCTGTAATTAAACTTCATCAGTTTTTTTCCAAAGTTTTCTAATCTTTGCCAGTTTGGAAATAACTGAGTCAGGGAGAGATTTGGCCACAATACTCTACTAGTTCTAGACAGACTTCAGTTTAGACATATCAACAATAGAAAGTTATACTAGATGTGAATGGTCAAAAATAGTCAATGTACAGCTGTGTAGCACTTTTTGAATTGTAATCTGATGATGCAGCCAAGTGTAGGCAGAAAGCTTTTTGTTCAATTTTAAACTTCTGTCCCAACAGCATTAGGCTATATTTCAATTTATTGCTTTTATTTTGGCTGTGTGTGGGGAGGACAATAAAAGCAAATAAAAAGTTGATCAAATATATAACAAAATGCAGTTGTAAGTTGTTCTCTAAGGTAGCATTAGAGTACCAGAGCTATTAAATTAGGTTTTTATTTCTGAATCTCAAGCACGTTATGCTTTTCTTTCAAAGGTTTATGAACAACTTGGAAGATTCCTAAAACCTAATTTACCTTTTCCATTTTATAAAGTAAACTCTGAAATGATACCTATATTTGTGGAAAACATTACATTCTCAGTCTTGAACTATAAGCAAAGTTGTTTTGTACTCTTGATTTTGTTCTCAGTGTTTCAATATCTGGGCTTCAAACAACAGACAAGTGTGGATTTTGCTGCATTTTTCTGTGTTTGGGTTTTTTGAGGGGGTTGGTTGTTTGTTTTAAATAACCTCCAAAGCTATTTATTTTCAGAAGTTTGAATCATCAAGCAGAGAGTGGCTTCCTGTTTTCAAGGAGTTGTTCTTTAGGGAGAGATTTGTGAATGGATAAAAGAATGTGTTTGTAATTCCACTGTACTCACTTCAGTCTCAAGAGATCCTAGTTCTGCTGAACAACACACTCTACGGCTTCATTGTTTTAAGGAAGTTCACTACCACCAGGATTTTTTTTCTTTGAAGTTGTGGCTGGGGTGAACTTCATTTGAGAGACGTTGTCATTTCTAATTGATTCATGTAATGTCTTTTGGCTACCATAAACTTGGAGGCATGGAGCATTTCCCCAGTCTTGGATACTGAGTGGATGTTACAGTTCCTTCTTTTGTCAGTATGCTTTACCCTTTCTTACTATGTGGCATTTTTCCCTTCCAAATCTAGTAGGGAGGACTTAGTAGCTTCACTCCCATGCTAAATACAAAAAAAATCTACATGTGAAACCCCAGCTCTCATCAACTGAATTTACTGCTTGTAATGCACCCAGTAGCAACAAAGACCCTTGGCAGTACTGTCATGATTTTCAGACACAAATAAAATGACAGTTACAAATTTGTCTCTTTCTTTTTCCTTTTTAATAAAAAAGGGGTTTTAGCCGAGCTGCCACAATACAAGAGGCATGAGAATCAATTTGTTTAGGTAAGACCCTGAGCAAACATGGGTATTTAAATACTAAGCAATCACATGAACACCTTAGTTACTCTTCAGGTTGGTTTTAAAAAAAGTTGCCATGCATTTAAATAAAGTGAAAAATAACACACTTCCTGGAATGTGTTTCAGCTAAGAAAAGATGGGCTAAAACATGAGCTTTTTTGCTTCTCTTACAAAAAGGCAAGGTATAGTGTAGTTTCCACTGTTTTCTTTGTACTGAATGCAGTTGAGCTGCTGTCACACATTGCACATGAAGTTTGTTGAGCTCTTGCTTTTGGTAATTCTGAATTTAAAAGAACAACTTTGTATGTGCAGATGTCATGTATGCTGAGCAATGCGTTAGGGACATTTGATTCATGAGCTGTCTTAAAATGTGTTTTGTAAAGGGTAGTTGGAGTTTTGAGTTAGTTTACTTGTTTCAAGTTCAGGATATATTAGATACAGGATGTACTGTGGACTGTTAACTTTGCAGAAAGCTAGTAGGGAGCAGGGGAACCTTAGGCATTGGCAGTGAACTTGCCAGGTTTCTGTGTTGGTTGTGCTGGCTGCACGGTTGTCTTTGGGTACCTTGCCTCTACGTAAGGAGCACTGCCACCTCTCCTGATACTCTGGTAACATAACTGCAGTTAAGATCAGTGTATCTGATGCAAATACGTGAAACTTAAGATGAATTTTAAATTTTAATGATACATTTGGAGTCCTTTATATCACTGACTGAAAAAAAATGCATTCCCTTCTCCTTGGAAGCATGCTTTCCTGAGATTTCCAGTTATTTTTTCCTCAATTTTTTCCCATATTTCCCTCTCAGTAGTTAAATACAAAATGGGATGCTAGTCAAAAAGTACTGCCTGAAAACACACCTCCAGGTTTTTACCCAGTTCCCTCTGCCTTGCCCCCTTACTGGAGCCAACTTGGAGCCTGTAAGGTGCTTCCCCAGTCTGCACTTAGATAAGCTGTACGTACTAAGACAAGTTCTCTCAAGGGCCCCAGGTTTTTATATACTTTTACAGGTTTGGTTTGAATTTTTTTAAAAGCATGCATCCTGCCCTCTTAATTTCTCTTCAGCCTTATTTCCTTTGCTTTGTTCTCATCTTTCATTCCGTTGAATAAACTTGAGACAGCACACAAAGGAAGCAACTTCTGTGGTCATTACATTTCTCAGTTGTTCACGTTTCTCTGCCTTGAAGCAGGGCTAGCCTGAGGGTGTGAGCTGTTAGCAAACTATTGGTCCAGACACTAATTTGTGCATTACTCCGATTGAATTTCCCACTGCACTAGAGACAATAATGCTATACGTACAGGAGGGGGTGTTGAGAGGTAAATTGTATCAAATATGTAGTACTGAACGAGGATGTAATAATTCCTTTAATACTATTTTAGTTTTCAGTCATGAAGGTTGTTGCCATTGCTTGTGCTTTCTCGATAGTCCACAGGATAGGACAACTTTTTTTTATTTTTAAATCCTAAATTACATTTCCTGAGTAATCTACTCTCTATAGGTCTCCTGCTTGCCCATATTTCTGCATACCCAGTCTTCATCTGCTTTCTTCTTGTGAAGCCTTCTAAAGTTAGGCTCTGGCAGCTTCAGTAATACCCTATGCTTGGGAGCTGCAGCATTTTAACAGCATCTTAAGCAAGCTGTGTGACTTCAGGCCACGTCTTGCACTTCTTCTGCCTTTTGCAGCCATTGTCAGGTGTATCCGTCTGAGGAATGTGAACGTCTAATTTGCTTAAAGTAACCCTTTTGTAGCTGTAGCCCTAAAAAAGCCCTAAGTACTTTAAGTGTTTTTCAGAACTTGCCTCTCTACATGAAAAGATGGCAGTTTGGACAGTTGTCCTACAGCACAAGAAAAATGAGCCATTGTCAGCTGTACAGTCGTTTGTAGTAATAATGTGTTGGTTTTTATAGTTAAAAACTAGGCAAAATTCATTTTGGGAAGGAAAGGGAGATGTAATTTTGTAACTTTATTAGTTTGTCCAGGCTTACAGGGATTGAGTGATGCTGTATGGTGGTGACTTTACCCTTTAACGATGGTGCCAGTAGTCTTGAGTTACACTGGGAGAAACGGAAAAGAACTAGACACGACTTTGTAACTCGGTGAAAACCAACTCGCCTTTGCAAAGGCCGGGACGGAGGCTGCTGTAGCCGAATGTATGAAACACTCCTGCACGTCTGATTGACCCTTCTCTGTGCGGCGAGATAACCCAAATAGGACCTGGCACTTTCAAACTACGGGGTTTTTTAAGCTCTGTTCGTCAACGCGGGGTCCCGGGGCTGACAGAGGGAGCAGCGGTGGGCCATTCTCCGCCGTTCCCCGGCCCGGCCAGGCCCCGGTGCGACTGCCGCGGGCCCGGTGCCGGCGCAGCGGGCGGGGCGCATGGGCGGCGCGGCGGCTCC
>WBMZ01009974.1:0-42729 GCA_013400975.1 Atrichornis clamosus
AACCCAGGACATTCTCTCATTACAGAAAACAGCAGTATCGTTGTAGATCTTTTCCATTTCCAGTGGAGTCACACCAAACAATTCTGTCTTTCAGCCCTGCTTGGTTTCTGCCTGAATGGCTTGACAATTCTTTCTTTCCGGAAAATCAAGGAGCTCCGCACACCCAGCAATCTGCTGGTTCTCAGCATTGCCCTGGCCGACTGCGGGATCTGCATGAACGCCTTCATCGCTGCCTTTTCCAGCTTCCTAAGGTATGGCCAAAAGGTTTGCCTAAAGCATGCTTGGGAGAACCACACGAAAATTAACAGCTTACGTTCTAAGAGGTTGAAGCAATTAAAGGACTCTCTCTCTACCATAACACATCGCCAACCTTCTCACTCCCTCAATCTGAAACAGCAAAATGAAACTCTGTATGGTTCTACCAGGCCAGTAGAAAAGCAGATTTTACTGCATATAATCACTGACAAATTCCAAGACTGACTAGAGAAGACATTTAACTAGACAGCTTTACCTGTGGTTAAAGAAGCTACTTGAATATCAATATATCATTTCACTAAACCTCTACATTGACCCCAAATTTGTCTGCAAGTTTTTATCTGTTTGGTTTTGGTTTTTTTTTAATAAACCTTTCCATTAAAGCACTCATTTGAGAAGTTTGTGGAAAATGAAAATGGAGATCTGTTACCAGGGAAATCACATCACTTATGACACAATTGATTTTCTACATTTTCACACACATCAATCATTTAGTCAGGGAACAGAAACAATATCAAGCATTTCACTAAATAATTACAACAAGCAAATTAGAGCAAACCATACTCAAAATCCCACCAACACCCTATAAAATAGCTGATGAATAATTTCACTTGGGTGGCATATTTTTACACTCTGGAAGGTTCTTTAATAGAAAATAGAAATACATTTCAAGTCAGAACATGACCATTTTATTCTCTCTTAATGGCTATAAAAATATTTGCAAATTAGCAAGTAAATAATAACCTTCAATGGGGCCTTATTGAGTAATATTTTACCTCCTGTATAGGTCAGTCTTTTCTCAGAGGCTTATTTCTAACTGAAGTCAATAAAGATGCCTCTGCTGATCTGAAGCTGAGAAGCTAGGGTCAATACATCAAAATGAGCTTGGTTTTAACACATGCAGGACCTTTTCTTTTAAATAGCAGCACAAGGGTCTCAGTCTCTCAAGCAGTAAGCTATCTCCTGTTCCAGGGGTAGTCTCTTTATGGATTATGCTGGTGTTCTGTAAATACACGAGAAAGGAGATTGCTGAAGATTTCTACCTCACAGCTTTATGAGCATCAGAATCAGGTTAGATGAACAGAGAAAAAAAAAGGCCTGACTCCTTTTCATTCTATGTCTGCAAAAACACTGGGAGGCCTCAGTCTTACTATCAGGAGTATTTTTATTTGTTGTGAACTTCTGTACTGTGTTGTATGGTGAACACTGACTTTCACATGTTGACAAATTGCTCACAAAGGAGGCAAATCTTGGAGATACAGATAATTGGATGAAATGTAGATTTCAAATTAAAAACCCCCAGCTTTTCAATACAGAAATGCAAGGTTATATTTTCTTCTCAGTATTAAGAGTACAAATAGCTGCTGTTCTGTCTCAGACACCACAGCAAGAAAAGTGCTGGCAAATACCTAAAGGCAAGCACAGAAACAGCTTTGACAGAGTTTCTCAGACAGACAGCACGAGCACAGACTATCATTTTACCCTCTCCATTAATGCCGTTTCCAAAGATGTCTTCACCTTTTTCTATCATATTCTTAACGTATGCCCTGTTTGTTGACAGATACTGGCCCTATGGCTCCGATGGCTGTCAAATCCATGGATTCCATGGCTTTTTGACAGCACTAGCCAGCATCAGCTCCAGCGCTGCCGTCGCCTGGGACCGATATCACCACTACTGTACAAGTAAGGGCTGCAACTTGCCTCACAACCTTACCCACACTCTGCTACAAGGCAGCTTGCTTAGGTGTCAGAGAATCAAAACAAGCACATATTTATTATTTGTGTATCTTATATGTAAGTTTGTTTATCTTACCCACTAAATAGAGCAAATATAAACAATTTCTCCAAAAAACCTCTTCCCATACAGGGGGCAATCACAACCACCTTCAGGACATATTTCCTCGTCCAGATCACATTCAAGTTGTGACCTTCTTGCCATGCTTTCTCTTAATCCACAAGTAATCTTCAAAACAAAATCCCAAACAAAATCCAACTCCTCGCATTGAAAAAAAAATCTATTCACCTTAGGCTTTCATCCAACACCCTGCTGAGCACCAAACAGATCACCATGTCCATGCAGAGTTTACTAATTACAGATAAATTTGGTGTGAGTGGAGAGCTGCCTCTGCAGAGACGGTGGCTGGAACAGAGCCCGTGCAAAGGCACGATTGGGCAGAGAGAGCTCAGCAGCCCCTTTGTGCAGCACACGGGCATTTTGGGGTGAAAGAGACATTTGTGGGCCTTGTGTTTTGTTCCAGGCCCCCTTATGAGGACTGGAACTTGGTATATTTGTTCCTAAGCAAAGCACAAATTATCTGCAAGTTTCAATAAAATTGGCAGAGCTATTTTTAACAATAATAAGAGGAAGAACGTATTTCAGTAGATTTTTTCCTGAGTGAGGGCCATTTTTTTTTTCTTTTTCTTGCAATTTAGATTTAACTAACTCTTACATCTTGGCTGGATGTAATGGAAATCAAATATTAGACAAGGAGATCAGCCTAGGAAGATAAATTTGTCTCCTTTTTTGGTGGACTTATGAAAGCAGATTTTTGATTTAGGTGAGAAATAGAGATTGACAGGATTGACAAATATATGGATTCATAGAGATAGATATGCCTTGTCTTTTATCACAGAACTTCCTCCCAAACTTTGGCAACACTGCATTTGTGCACTCATGTAACAGGAGTGGAAATTTCTGCTGAATTAAGGTCCTAAATTGGAGTTGGTGACAAACTCAGGGTGTACAATCTCATGCCCTTCATTAGGGAGAGGGAAAAGGGCACAATATGAAATACAAACTTATTCTGAAAGGACAGAGGTCCTAATAGAGGTCTTCCAGCCATAATGGTTCTATGTTTCTGTGACATCTTAGCACTCAGCAATGCTAGGAATACCCTAATCTGCACTATTTGGCCATTTTAGCAGTCATGTGGGAGCGCTGCCATCTGGGAGAAATGGATGAGGTACTCCCATGCAGATATGCAGCACTTATGTTTCCTGGTAAAGCCTGACATGTTCTAGAAGAGTGAGGAATCCAGAGCACCTCATGTGACGGCACTATTCCCAAAAAAACTGTCTCTTTGGCAATGTTGATAGACTAACACAACCCTCCTTTCCTTGTGCTAAAGCATAGGTTGCTCAGGCCACTTAACAAAATATTTTCTAGAGGAAATTGTAAAAGTTTGTTGAGGAAGAAACTGCTGAGCTGCAGCGCATCAATCCCTCCGCCATTAGCACCCACACAGCCTTTCAGACACAACCTCCATGTGATTCCAGCAGCAAATGGAACAAAACACAGCCAAAACACACAGGGAATATGTTCAATCTGATGATCCTGTTGAGGGGAGAAAGGCTGCCAGCTTTTTTTGTTTTGCAATTTTTGCAGGAATTCAGGTCAGGCAAAGAAATTTTTTTTCATGTCTAGACAAAGGCCCAAAATAATGCAGGCTGTAAGCTCAATCCATACTAACACCCCTTGAACACTGAAATGCATTTAGAGCTGGAAGAGCAGCATCCATATCTTACAAGAGAGAGAGCCTGAAAATCAGCATGTCTGGGAAAGACATTTTACTCTCTGCCACATTGACTTTAAAGCTTTTGTGTCATGCACTCCTCCAGTCAAGAGCATTCACTCCATTAAGAGCGCAGGCAGAAGGACCCTAAGGGCACAAACTTCAAATTGTTACTGATGGCCAAATATGGCTCCTATAGTGAACATTTTGAACCAGAAAACAAAACAAAAAACCCAGAAGGTGCTCATGCCCTGTGTTTTTTCCAGTAAAACCAGCATCTTCTAGCTTTCATTCTTCCTTCTGATTGCAAGGAAGATGAAGTCATATTTCATAGATAAGCTATACCAAGCCTACAGGCTATACTGTGTTCTCAATCCATACACTATGCTCCTGTTGACACCAGTGTGAGTTGCATGTCTGTACAGAAGGCACAAAATACCTTTGCCTAAAAACCAGAGTTATCAGTCTTTTATCTTCGTTACACAGGAACCGCTACTCCTTCCAGACTCAATTACATCATCCTCAATTTTTTTGTCATGTCCTAACAGTTTTCCAAGAAAACCTTTGTTGTGGCATTCCTCAGCTTGGCATTTGATTATTCCCTATCTGTATTGCTGGGAAGAATGTGAGAGATTATAATTATTGGGAAACCTGGGACTTAGAGACGTTCTGGATGCCAATAACACAAATTTGTTCACAAACATTCTGAAAATGGACCAAGTTTTTACATTTGGAACAACTCTCAATGACAATGTGCTAGCCTTTCAAGTGTACTGATAACTAGATAAGTCACTCACCAGAAATCAGGTTGATATTGCTTGTCATATGGAAGAAAATAGCATTATCACCACATACAACAGAGAAGGTCAAGATATTTTACTCTACCCTCTCCGGGCAACTCTCTTTTCATCCCCTAAATGTGGCTTTGGGGTCTATGAGACACTGCTTTCAAAGCAAAGAGGAAAGAACTACAGAAATAATCTAAGAGTATGCAGTAAAAGGAGAAAAGGCAGGGGAGTCTGCAGGGTATCAGTGTCAATCACCAGAAAGATGGGAAAACAGATAATTGTATTTCAAAATTTGATCATTAGGGGGAAAAGGAGAAGACAGAAGTAGTTTTACGTTAGTACCTGATGGTAAAGAAGGAAAGGGCAAACTCTGAGGAAGCTGCCAATCAGCAGCCAAGTACTCAGGATAGGAGGTGACAGCTCGGATATAGGTAGACATTGTTAGTTCTCCCTCCCTGGCCATTCAGAAGTTTGTAGAGAGAGGAAGGATACTGGTCCATTTTTTCCCTTTCGCAAGGACAGCATACAGTTACAGATTTAAAAGGAAAGAAAAAATAATCTAGAAAATTTTATGCTTGCATTTAAGGATTAGGGGGAAACAGAAAACCTGATGTGATTTGTATCAGTACTTGTCTCAATATTACAAAAGAAAAGATTAACAAAACCAGCAGCAGCATTCCATTTGAAAAAGCAGAATTACAGTGAGTTTTACCTAATCCGTAACAATCAAGAAAACCTGGGTTGTTATACCATTATTCAGAGATCACCAAACTACTGTTTGCTCCAATTGCAGAAGTCAGCTCTGTCAAATTAGGAATAAGTCCTAAACTCCTGTCACACTGACTGCAGCCACCCTGCCACATTCCCTTCATCTAGTTTTGCACCTGTATCAGTTTTCCCTGACAAAATGTCAATGTTTATATAGATCTTGCATTTTTCACTGAAGCAGGAGGTAATCACCAGGCAGCTCTATGATCATGGAGAACCACAGGAAAAAAAAAAAATCAATGGAGTAAAAAAATCCCTTAATTAGATTTAAGAGTGTTTTCCTAATGATAATCATAAAATAAGCTATTACACATTACAGCTTTCTTTTTCTTACAAAAAATGAATACTTGTGAGCACTGGTGACTGGTGCTTTTGCACTGCAGATGAAGTAGGTACTAATACCTATTTTATTTATGTGATATATATTTTTGCTTATAAGACTTTCAAATATTTTTGTCTTTGACAAACTTAGCTAATTTTAAATGATGCATGTGATGAAGTCTGGTACAAGCCATATTGTTCTGGAATATATTATAACTTTATATTACACAGCTATTGTAACTTAACCATTTGCAAGAATAAGGAAAAGGGACTTTTTTTCCCTCCATCATAGAAAACCTGTTGACCTTTTGTTTGAGACACTCCTTTTGAACTGCAGGCTGGAATCTAGCTGAAAATTGCCACTGTGTCAGAGATGTATTTTTTGCTCTTTCTGTGAAAAACAACTAAATGTTTGAATAAATCATGAATCTTAGAAAAATATACCTTCATAAATGTTTCTACAAACTAAAGATGGAGATACAGTTTATGATTATGTCACTAAAAACTGGCCATCATAATCAAAAGGTTTAAGGTTCCATGCTCTATCTAGCACTTCCCAAAATTTCAGCTTTTGACATCACAATTTTAGTAATCTTTGAATGATGGGGGTAGGGGTTTGTTTATGAGAGTGACCTCTTTCTGTTCCAAAGCAATTACAGAAACCATTTTAAATCCCCTGTATTAATATTTCACTGTGTGG
The DNA here is from genome assembly GCA_013400975.1 of Atrichornis clamosus. Taxonomy (NCBI): domain Eukaryota; kingdom Metazoa; phylum Chordata; class Aves; order Passeriformes; family Menuridae; genus Atrichornis; species Atrichornis clamosus. The sequence goes on from WBMZ01009974.1 coordinate 6,345, forward strand.
AAAAGAGGAGCTTCCCTTTTGCTTTTCAGAGAGAGAAAACCAGAGCACAAGAGTGATTAGATTTAATAGGACCAAACTGCCAGCACTGGGCCCTAATTAGGAATTATATCTGTAAGCATATGCTGAACTCCATACATATACATTTAATTGAATTAGGACCTACACGACGATTACATTAAATTTTATCAGGCCAAAATAAGGCATTTAAGGTAAAACAATTGCCTGCTGTGCACAAAAACAACTGAACTGCTCTCAGCTTGTGCTCTTGCTATCGGCCTTCTCAGGGGAGGACATTTTTGCCATGTGAACAGAGCACGATTCTTTTACTCTTCTTGTACTGGAAGTATTTTGTGTGTGTAAAACTAAAATAATCTCAAGCTTGTTTAGTTTTACATTCATATATTTATTTTAATTTTACATTCATACTTCTGATGTATGAGTAAATATATGCTGGAGAGTCAACAAGCTGCTGATTTCACCAGGTCTGTTTCACCATTAATCTCATTTTGCAAAAGGTCAAAGCCAAAAGGAAAATTTTAATTTTGTTAGTTCTGATTCTCTCATCTTCTAGTGTACAAAATGGGACTTCTTAAGTGTGAGGAGAGAGAACAGATGAATTCAGCCCCAGAAATGAGCTTTCCAAGAGCAGGCTGTTGAAACATGCCTGGTGCCAGACTCCATTATTGCATAGTCCTTTTATTCTACATCTAATAAGAAAATAGCTTTTGTAACTACCAAATATAAAACCTAAAGTATTTCATACAAAGGATTTTCTTTAATTTTCCTTGGTATTTAAATTGCAATGTGTACAGCTGTCTTTTCCCATGACTAATTTTTGATACCTGCACCAAACAAATCTTCCAAGTTGATTTTCAATGCAATTCAAACTCTAATTCTTTTCTCTGAAGAACCTCTGGAAAATAAGAAAAAGGACAGAGACAGAACCAGTATTCCCATAAAAGAGTAGTTTCACTAACACACTTTTCCGTCTTTAAAATATTCAAGGACAGTACAACACAAAATAGCTACTGTAGAGTTTGTGGTTCTTCCTGGAGCTGCTGCCTTAGGGGATCTCCAGCCTGTGTGGCCCCCACATGGCCTTCACCCACATCAGATCCCATGGCCACGTCTGATCCCATGGCAGGGACTCATCTCATGCACCTCACCCCCAGTCCTTCACCTTTCAGGGAAAGGTCAGAATTGGCCTGAATCTTCCTGCCTGCTCTCATGGTGCTGCTGTCTAAGGGCAGACAAAAAGATTGCTTCCCAACCTCAGTGAAAATTACATCATTTCTTCTCCCTAATGGAAGATTTGATTAGAAAGGAGCAGTGGGGAACATCACTGTTCTCCTTGCTGGTGCTGCTGGCGTCATGGGCTGCTCAGCATGGGCATGACAACAGACATTGGCCTCCATAACAAAGTTATCCAGACCTTTTTACATGCAAGCAGCAAGGCTAACACAATATCCTGCAGCAGCAAAGAAGCCTGCCTGCCTTCTCCATGAAGAAATACTTCTTGTGTTGTTTTAAGTTTCCAATCTTTCCTTTGATCCCCATGGTATTTTATGGAACTTGATGAGATAAACACAAGTAAACATTTTTATTATAAAATTAGAAAAAAATTACTAATGCTGAGCTTCACATTTCCTGTTACAGGCTAAGTGATGATCTTAAGGGCAAAATTACTCGTCCAGTAGTATTTTTAGAACAAGCTGTGTTGTCAGGTTGTGTATATATATTCACATACATACTGATGAACAGTAACTTTAGAACAGGGTGTATTAGATATCCACACGTGCCTTACACTCCTGACCAGGCAGGAAGGAAATAGGCACAGGCTGATCTGACCCCCACTCTGCTATGGGACTCTATTTCTTCAAACACTATTTATTGCATCACCCTTTTCATTCTACTCTCTGCCTCATCTACATCTTTAAACACATTCCCAAAATACAAGAATATAATGTTTGTACCAACAGCTGTATCTCCAGCATAGTACAAAGCTGAGCAGCAAGACAGCATTTGTCAAAGTAAAACACACAAAAGGGAAGTACAGTTTGCTCTGTCCTAAAGTCTAAAATCTTCCTCCATATTTTATGCAAGATTGATTCCTCCAGACTCAGGTCAACTTCAGGATACAAAACACAACTGCTTGTTTCCGCCTGAGGCCCAAGGGCCAGACAGCTTTTTCCAGTGGTTTTGTTCAGGGCATGGAGACCCCCTTTTCTCTTCCCACAGGGAGCAGGCTGCAGTGGAGCACGGCTGCCTCCATGATGGTGTTTGCTTGGCTGTTTGCTGCCTTTTGGTCCGTGATGCCCTTACTGGGGTGGGGGGCATACGACTACGAACCCCTCCGAACCTGCTGCACCCTGGACTACAGCAAAGGGGACAGGTGAGGGCCAGGGCCAGCTTCCACAGGAGCGGGGTGGAGGCTGCCGTCCCCTGGGGTGGCCTCGGTGGCACAAAACCCCCAGCTGTGCCCATCACTGTTGCTGAGGCAGATGTCCCTCCCCAGCAGCTGGGACAAGGCAGGCATCACCCAAGGTTGCCTTGACTTGTGTGGTGGCACATGGAACAGCTAAAGTCAGCTTCCTCTGTGGGAGAGGCTGGTGCTCAGCTTTCTGCTACTCCCTTGCTCACCATAAGCTGCACCTTTTCTGGGTTTAGCACTTGAAACTCTTTCAGAATGGTTTTGGCTTTATGCAGTGCAGCACAAATGTCTGAGTAGGGATGTTTGTGTTTAGAATACAAACACCTGTTGTGATTTTCTGCAATATTATCCATCCCACGCACAGTTGCACCTAAAGCATGTTGACAAAACTGGTTTTAGGGATTTTTAAAATACAAGGTGGTAAATATTTACAGTAAGTTTACAGAGATGCACTAGAGAAGAATTAACAACATCTTTTTTTTTCCCCTCCTCACCCTTTCCAGAAACTATGTCACGTTCCTTTTGGCTCTGTCCGTTTTCAATTTCATGATCCCAGGCTTCATCATGCTGACGGCCTATCAGTCCATACACCAAAAGTTCAGGAAAAGTGGGCACTATAAGGTAAGAAAGCTCCCTCAGCCCCTTGCCAAATAGGGCTGCATCCAGTAGAGACAAAGTCCTTGCAAAAAACCACTAATTTATTTCACAGAGGCTTTGGCTCAGCTCCTCTGTGCTAACTCCCCAGTGCTACTTGAGTAGGAGGGTAGTGTGACACAGGATGGGGCCACTCAGAAAGTTCATGGAAACACCATCCTTGGAGATTTCAGCATTTTAGCAGACAGCCCCATCTGCCCCAACCTGGTGGAGTAAACAGTTCCCTATCAAAGAGGAAGTTGGACCAGTGATCCTGAAGATTTCCCTCCGTCAACACTGGTCCAACTCTCCTCACAAAACAGACAGCACGCAGAATACTTGCCAACAGCATAATAATATTTATCCAGAGAAATTTATCCTGGGAAGGATTATTTTCTGCTTTGCTACAGGCCCCTGGCTTATTGCTGAGGAAGTCAGACAGAACTCCAGCTCTGCATGGAAACATGCAGGAACCCCATGTGGGGGAGAAGGACCTTCCCATACACATTGTGTTTACACTTGGCTGAGGAAATTGAGAAATATTTATGAGCTGGAAACAAAGGAATTGTTCTGGTGTGGCAGTTTATGGGAATGTAATGTGGTGATTATATGAGTTGCTTGCTGAGGTGCAGGCCATACAGCGGGGCACTATGCATGGCTGGTGAGCAGAGTCCAACCCCTGCACTCAGTAAAGGCAGTCAGTTCTCAAGGGAAATGTTATATCAACAAAGAGACAGTCAGGCAGACTTGTTTGTAGTTGACTAGAATAAACACATGTGCCCTCTATGTATTTCTTAAGCAAATCTCAGAGTTCATTATTATGTCTATTACCTTCTTCTGGTGAGTTTATATGCACTAGTATGGGACTTCTTTCTCACTGTATTCGGTAGGTGTGCAGACAAGTTACAATGCAGAAAATTTATAGATTAAATTATTGCTTCCTTAGTCATTAATATTGACAGGATACCTGGGAACAGCTGGCCATGAACACCATGGATAGGGCCCTAGCATGAAGGACAGGGGAATCCTACTACCACAACACAGCCACTGCATCCATCTATTACACACCCATGGCAGCAGCTTCACACAGTTTAAGATCATCTAAGAAGTCAGCAAAATATCATTCCTTTTTATCTGTTTTCACATTTTCACATTGCTCCCTCCCTTCAGCAGGGATTACTGGCCATGGTTTCAATACCAGCACACACCCCGATTTAAGTGATCACCACAAGGTGTTTGCCACCTCTGCCACGGCCCAGCCATGCCCGGCAGCAGGGCTTTGGTGCTGGTGTCACATTTCCTGTTGGCTGATCCTCTCCTGCTCCTGAACACGAACCACGATCCCACAGCACCTCTCCCATCCATTTGTTGAACTGTGCGATTGTGAAACACAAAGAAATCTATTGCTCCTGTTTTTCAGTTTAACACTGGTTTACCACTGAAGACGCTGGTTGTTTGCTGGGGTCCCTACTGCCTTTTATGCTCCTATGCAGCAGTCGAAAACGTGATGTTCATTCCTCCAAAATACCGCATGGTACGTCTGTGCCACCTCACAACCCGAGCAAGGACTGTCTCCTTGCTTTCCTCTCTCTGTTCCTGGGGAACAATGCCAATTTACGCACAACTGGGTTTACTTGTTAAAACATATATAACAAGCTGACCTTTTCCTCAAAACCCTCTGTTCATCTACCATTTTTAAGTCAAAACAGCTAAGCTAAGTGATATAAAGGCATTGCATTACTGTTTTGATCAAGCAAAAATTTAGGAATTTTTTCTTCAGCAGTTAATTAGGGGTCTGTAGTCTGTACTGCTTGATGACATGTAGGAGCTTTTTGTATCCTTCCCAGAGTGAAATACCAGCTCAGAATTTTCAGTTTTGAGGAGACTATCTCATTTATATATCTAATACTTCTCTCTCCTCAAGGAAGCTGTAATTAATCTCTCCTAAGGCCCTACCTCATTTTTCCCCTTTCTTCTATGAGTCTTGGCTCCAAAACTGCCTCTAACAGTAGTATCACATTAAACCTTTCAACTTTCATTCAGTCCCCCAAAATCAGCCCAGTTTCAGGTCACCAAATGCATTACTGTATTTAGTATCCCACATAAAATGTGTTAGGAACTTCAACCCACTTACCCATCAGAAGGTGTCCACAGCACACCTTTCACTCCTCCTCAGTGTTTGTATTCACTCTCAACTGAATTATCCCTGTTTCAGGCAATGCCAACCTAAGTTCTTTCTCCTGGAGACTATAATTTCCTGATCAAGGACTTCCAACTGGCCAAATTGCTTTTACTTCTTATCTCTCCAAGCTACTGCCATTGGAGACGAGTGTTTTTTGGTAAAGGGAACCTGAACCTAGGCTGAAATTTGCCCATTGGCTTCTCGGTGCATTTTCTTATTAGCAAATATTGTGTCTCACAACAGATTCCTGCCCTTATTGCCAAGACTGTGCCAACAGTGGATGCCTTTGTATATGCCCTGGGGAATGAGAACTACAGAGGAGGAATATGGCAGTTCCTGACAGGACAGAAGATTGAGAAAGCAGAGGTTGATAACAAAACTAAGTAACCCATTATGGTATTAAGCGAAATTACTACGGGTACATCACTGAAAGCAAAATGCAAGAGAAAACTGTGTGCATTCTCTGATATGTGTGTGCAAAGGTGGTTCCACATTGGAAAGGCTGTGCACTGGCTACAAACAATGAAGTATGGAAAGAAAGCCTTCCAGATAACTGTCCAAACCATCAGGAGCTGCTTGTCAAACAAGCTGCCTTAAACCTGTGTTGATTGCCATCAGTCTCGTTTTGTATGTCACTGCAAATAAACTATGTGCTGGAAAGCATTTTTTTTCTCCTGATAAAAGCTAACATAAAAAAAAGCTCAGCAAATTAATTGAAGCAGGATATTCGTTTATCCAGGGAGGCCTCATCAGATCAGTCTGTGCAGTTTGTCCATATGGTAATGTCTGGATTACTAAAAGATTAAACCAGTATCCAGTATTAGACCACATGTCTGTATAAATAGCTTGTTCATCTGAACAACTCATTTTCAATGCACCCAAAACAGGAGTTTCCAAATTTCCACCATGAATCTGACATCCTAGTTCCATAAAAACGTTTTAGTGAGCATGTTACCCCAGTAAGGAATATTAGTTTGGCTCCTATTCAAATGAATTACTGCATGACATTCAGCTTTGTCACACATTAAACTGCATCAAATTTTGCAGCTGCTGCTTAGCAGGACAATCAAAAGCTTATAGTTCATCATAAAAAACATTCATCTTTTTATTCAACATTGAACAAAAACTAAAGGGATGTATAAGTCAGATTCTGTTCTAAAAATGCCAAAAGAATAAAAATTAACTTCACGTCTTCCATTAAATTCCCCTATGCTCTACATAAGTGAGAACAGTCACTGAACCAGTTGTGATTAAAATCTGAGCAATTAAAAAGTCACTTTTCTAATTACCAGAATTCATACGTATTTTAAACTATGAGAAATGTCCATTTCAAACACTTGTATTTGCTCATGTTGCCCATATTGCCTATGGGATGAAAAACTGTCAGTTGATGTTGCCTATTATTACAAGATGTGTCTCAGAATCGCCCATTTGAAAAAAAAAAATGTGCACAACAGATTATGAGAGATTGTGTGTATAAATGAGCAAACCTAATTGATACTTATAGGGATCATATGGTTCATTTTCAAGCATTAACACTGAAAGGGTTTTTTAAACTAACCTAAGAAAAAGTTAATCTGTCCTTTTGATGCCTTCCAACATATTAAAAGGGAAACCAGTTGTTTATGGGTTACAAAGGGGTAGATGGTACAATCCTGGAAGCTAAACAATAGTGGGTAGAGGGACATTCCTCTCATGTCTAGAGATAGGGAATAAATGCCATTTTGTCACAAGTTAACCCATTCAGAGGTGTGCTTTGGGACTTTGTGAGGCTCAATCTGGTCACAAACTACCTGACAGAGCACTGAATAATGCTGTGACAAAATTATTCAGAACAATGACATCTAAAGCTGACAGCTGAGACTTACATCTCGGGTACACATAATATAAAGTGAGCAGATGACAAAATGTTTGCACTGATAAGTGCAAAATAATGTGTCTGAGCACAAAATTACCTTTAAGTATGTATCTACAGTGACAGGCTCTGAATGTGCAATTATCTCTTCCTCAGGAAAGAGGCCTGGATAGGTCTTGCAATCACCAGTTCACTTGTCAGTGGGGTCACACTGACAAATCCCAGCAGAATGCTAAAAAACACTAAAAAATAGATAGGTAAAAGAGGACACGTGGTCACACTATTTAAAAGCCATTTATTAAGACCCACTGAAACGGGTGCATAGTTTGGGTCATTCTAACTCAGAGAGTATATAGATAAACTAGAAAAGAGCCAGAATGATGAACAAACACTGGGAGAAGCTTGAACACAGCAGGGATCAAATGAAGGAGGTTGCTGGCTCAGAATAGGTGGCTGGTGAGGAGAGCAGAGATAGCCTTATTGAACCAGGAATTCAGGGGATGTGAGATGGAATGATTTCTTGCTGCTTCCAGTAGCACAAGAATGATAGTATATACAGTAAAATTAATTTGAGACATGTATTTTCTGAGGTTCATGGTTTGAGGAGTGTTCTTCATGTCTGCTTACTGAAACACATAATGGCTTACATAAAAATACTGTAATGATGTAGTGAATAACAGCTAAAGACATTGGTTAGGGACTGAGTCCCTTTGGGTTAAAGGAAACACACATCAGGAAATCAGGCTTTAGCTCTTAGTCCATTTTCAGATTGATTTTTTACTTGCTCTTGCTATAAACATTCTTTTGGGAGTAGAAAGCAGAAGAGCTGTTCCTTAGTTCTGTTGGACCGCTACAAATCTAAATGTGCCTCTGCTTAGGTTTGTGTACTCTTTTGCATATTGATTACTGAAAACTAGTGATGGGTAAAGCTGAGTATTGTGACCTAGTGAGCATAAAGTTGGTAAATGGTATTCAAGCCTTGAGATGAATGGGGCCTCTGATCCAAGCAGCAACCAAAGCTGTCCTCTACAGCTCCCCCGGAGAAATGCAAGGTAACAAAGTCACTGAAACCTTTCAGACCTAGGCATGGTGCAAAACTTACAGATGGACTGTGAAGAACACAGGACAGGTTCATATAAACTTGGGACTAAGCAGAGGCAGTACAGTGCATTACAGTGACATGTGAACGGGCTGTCCACCCAAGAGAGAGCAAGACCTCATTTCAGATGTTTGCCTGTGCACTGTGTTGCTCCCATCTGGTCAGAAATCCCACCTGGTTTCACTCTGCACCTCCAAAACCCAAAACATAAAACCTGAATTATTTCTCCTGTCATTTATATCTACCCTAAATATTTTCAACAAATGCAACATCAGTGATTAATATCTGTCCTGTCACTAAAGATGAGAGTTGCTACAACAACATCACATTAGCCATTGCAACCCTTTACTGGGGAGGTTTTGAACCCAATCAAAATAGAACACTAAATTGTGCTTCTCCTTAGGGTTCAATTATTTGATTCAGCATCCAACCACTCTTAACACCCAGAGATCTGCAGTATTACATCCAATATCACTTAATCACATTACTATCCCTCTTACAGGCAATTAATTCTGCCCATTTGTGCCAGAGTGACAGTTTTGGCACACTGATGAAAAACAGACTTCCAAAGAAGAAACAGAAGGCAATTTTTTGTCCTTCTCTCCAGACACAAACCATAATTTCTTCAGGTTTTCTTTCAGCAGACACAAATGCCTCACACCGTAAATAGCATTTCTTGCAGTTCTATTTTCAAGGTTATTAAACGCCCAGAACTCCAAATGAAGTTACTGTGTCCTCAATAATGCTGCAAATCCAGATCTTGCTGACTCAGTTTTCCTGCCCTGCCCACACTCACAAACACCCTATAGTTCAACAAAAGGGAGTCAAGTTTTTCTGCAGTGCACATTCTTCATGTGCTTCACACACTTTCTGATGCGTTTTTCTTGGCACCCCTAGTACAGCTGACGGGGGCATTACATGCTGATTTAGCAATAGGCTCAGAGGAGGAATCTGCACAGTTCCCAGTCTATCATCATGCCACTTTGAATTGCATTCCTGTAAAACAGTGCAGTGAGCTGGCTTTGTCACCACAGAGAAAAGGGACTGCCAAATTCCTGCACACGGACCCAAGTGCAAATGATTGGTTTGGTTCAACAAGTTGGGATACAAAGCTTAAAAGTGTAATGTAAGATCCTTATAATATGATGATGGCAAGTGTTAGTCACAAGTACTGATCCTTCCTGTTATGTCCCATTTAAATTTCTCGTGTTTCACCTGTGAGGATGACAAAGTAGAGACTCACACGTCAGCCTGTGATAGTGAGAATTTGCAGGTTGAAGTTAAACTGCAAAAATATTTGGTACCATCTGCCTTTTAATACATATTCACACTAGAGATTGTTCATCAGAGGATTATAATCAATGGTCTGTATGAGCTACCCTGGACAGACTAATACAGTAAATACTGGGGGGTTTTTGTTATGAAAACAGGCATTCCACTTCCTGCAGAGAAAAAGGGAGGATGGACCTAGTACATTAAGATTGTGTGAAATAATAAGAATTTTCGGACGGTAAACACACATGCCCAGACATCTATATTAGGTGTTGTTTGGAAGTTTACTAATGTAAAGTCATTTTACAAAAGGATTCAGTAACAGCACCAGAAAGCACAAAAATGCATCTCAATGAGATGCAAGTCTGAATGATTATTAATACAATTGGAATTGTATATTCTAGACTTTAAAATAATTTTTTAACAATATAAGACCCTTAGATTTCCACAGACTGTAATTCCTTCCAGTGTTAGTCATGTGTGAAATTTTCCACAGCAGGTTTAGTTCAGAACAGAGTATCAGATCTGAGGACTGTGAGGAGAGGAGAGCTGGTGCTGTGTAAAGGGGCTGTACTGGGCTACAGATTTCTTTGTTTTTGTCAGATTTCCTGTTTCAGAAGAAGCAGGAGACAATCACAGGGCTCGAGATCCTGCACACTGGTTAGAGACCACACCCCTGAACAGCACCAGAGGGATGGGGCAAAGGGAGCTGCAGCAGGCTCCTACCTCCTTTGAGATTCTGGCCCACAGACATGGTCAATACAATTAAGACTTTGCACCGAAATGTCAATTTAATGTTGAGAAGTATTTCAGATGCAAGTTCAATTACCTGTTTTAAAGGAATCTAAGTTTAATTAGCCCAGGTTTCAAATGAATGTAAGCTAATTAAACACTGTTTAGAAATACATTTCAGAGGACAATACTTAATTCACTAGGTCTCTAATGGTAGAAAAGGTGCTTTCTTTAATAAAAATTTGTTCTTCAGAATTGGAAAAATGATTGTGTCATTATAAAGCAAGGTCTAATATCTTTACACAGTGCTATGGAAAGTCAAGTTTTAAAAATAATTATTTCTAATTGTAGTACAAGAATGTGACTCTAGGAAGACAAACATTTGTGGCCTACAAACACATAAATTTTACTTTTAAAGAAAAGACTGAAGTGGTGACACTGAGAGTTCACTTGCGTATAGGCCAGCTTGGATGGGGCTCTGAGAAACCTGGTCTAGTTAAAGGTGTCATTGCCATGGCAGAGGGGTTGGATTTGGATGATCTTTAAGGCCCCTTCCAAACCAAATTAAGCCATTCTATGATATAAAAACCAGCAAAGAATATTATATAAGTGGAAGCAGACAGCAAACTTGCAAGTGCTACAGAAAGAGTGCTAAATTTTCAATGTGCTTTAGATCTTGACAGTGGAAACAAACTGCGTTTTGACAGGCAACAGTTGGAGGCTCTAATTGCTGGGGAAGCCTCTCTTTTAATTTTCTTGGTGAACAATGAGAGAATAGATTTTTTCATGGTGTTCAACGATTGGCATCCGCTGCCCCAACATTTGTTCCACTGAAGTACAGAGTGAGGTGCTACGACAACATCCTTGATTCCTCTATCAATAAGCTGACCCATCATTCAAAGACAAGCAGTTTTGCAAGAAAATTATAGCACATTAGAAGAGAGATCATTGTGCTGAAAAGCAACTGTACAAGCAGAAGATTAAGGATTCTATTAACTACAGATAGGGCAGGGAAAATGCCATTAAACAAACAGAGGGAAGGCAAAACCAATGGTTTGATGGCAATATTTGTCACCTCTTTCACTACTGAACCAGAGTCAGTAGTGTAGTCCCTTCAAACTTTAAAGCTGATGAGCACTCCGCAGTTATGCTTCTGTCTCAGCTACTCATGGAGCGGCAGCATGTCCTAGATATCACATTGAATGGTGCCTCTGATGTATGGATTAAACGCTGTATTTCACAGAGGACTTGGAAGACTTTCCTTCAGTCAGAAGGTTTCAACTTTCTTGAAATAGATAAGAAATAAAAATCTTAATGGAGACAAGACAGTGGGCTGATTTACTGAGTTAGCCCTTTATCTACAAAGAAGCCACGTATTGAGATACTTGGCATAGGCATGCAATACATCAACTCCCGAAGGATAGTCCCCAGGCCTGACTTTGGTACATAAGATCTCCACAAAATTTGAATGCACACAGAAGGTATGAAAAACAGACTATAAATCTGAAAAGAGGGTTTGGGGTTTTTTCATATCTTGCCCCCTTGGCCTTTGTCAGCACATTGAATCACTTCACTGCAGCCTGTTTTCAGCAAGGATTCTAAACCTGGGACTAGGCAACTCAGAATCATTGCATTATTTAAGCTGGAAAAGACCTTCCTAGAGTCACATTCTTGTACTACCAATTAGAAATAATTATTTTTAATTAATGGTTGTACCAGGTTTTGCCAACTAAATGAGAACGAGTAATTTGGAATTGATTTGACTTGGGAAGAGTTGGGAAGAAATACAGATCCAAGAATGGCAGTTGCTTATATTTACATGGTGGGAGACTTTGCTTTGAAAAACAGAGCTCAGAAAGGGATTTAGGGGTCATTATAGATAATCGCCTCAATGTAAGCTGTCTGGGCAATGCTGTTGCAAAAAGGACTAATGAGATTCTTGAATATGGATGGGGGAGAATAATATGAAGCAGAAATAATGAAGGATTTCAGCATTGTTTGGCAGCACTGCCAAGACCCTTACTAGGTTACTGAATCCTGTCCTGGTGTCTGCATTTTAAGAGGATTTGAAGACATTGGACAGAGTTCAAGTGAGTGCCACAAATGAATTCTCTGGCTTTGACAAAAAAGCCCGTGCCTTCTGACGTGATGGGTGAGCTCCACATATTCAGCTCACTGAAGAGAAAGCGTAGACATACCTTCATCACACTGTGTAGGTAATTTCTCTTGGGGAAGATAAGCAGCTATCCAATCTTGCTCACAAAGATCCAATGAATAAAAGTTGAAGTTAGAAAAATTCAACCTTGAAATAAGGGGAAATTTCCCAGCAACCACCTAATGTAAGACAGAGTTTATCAGGGGGACTAGTGAAACCACCACCACTTGCAACCTCTTAGACAAAGACAGATAGCTGTGAAAATATACTTTTAGCCTAGTTTCAGACTAGATGGTTATGGTTGTCCTTCCTAGCTCAGTAAGCTGTGACCCCTCAGCTCCCCTATGCACACCTTTATTTCCTCAGCCCTTGGTGGAATGGGACTGCCTATACTGTAATCAACGTGCTTGCAATACTTCTGTGAAGGCTCAAATGATGCCACAGGGCTTATGAGAGGCAAGGATGCAGGGTTAGCATTGTGGGGCCACGCTGGCCTCATGGTCAGGGAGAAGCGGTAACCTTATTTCCTGTTCTGATAGAGACAGTCAGCCCTGATGCTCAGGTAAGATTTTGATAGCAGGTGTTTGAGAGATTGTGATCCATTCCTAAGGATGCAAACCAAGTGTAAAATCTTCTTCTTGGGCAGCAGTGAAGAGTGATCAACCCTTGGGAAGTTAAGAATGCTTTCCTGTACATTAAGGCCAAAACTATTCTGAAACATTCCACTGCTTTCTCCAAACTTATCCAAGCAGTTGGAAAGTGGAGCACATCACAGGCATGGTCAGATCTGATCCCACTGTGCTTGCTGAAGGGAGTCACACTAGCCAACTTCACTGGTTTAAAAATTTAGAAGGCACCAGGTGCTTATTCAGAGGCAGGATCCTCCAGGGGAAACCGCGCACTTGAGGGCAATCCAGAGAGACAGATACACCCACTGTGTGATAGACAGATGGGGAGAGCAGAGTGTCAGCACCTCTGACACTATTACCTAAAGATGGCCTTTGAAACCAAATGTATGTAGCACCCATATTTATAAATACAACACATGAAGCAGCAATGAGTTTCAATCAGAAACATCAGTGGAAAAAACCAAGGTTTTTGTCTTCAGTGAAAATGCACTCAGCAGCTGAAATTAGAAACATTAATCCCATGGCATTGCCCATAATTAAAGACTCCATCTACCACCAAACAGCTGTGTAACTGCACTGCTGGCTGAACCTCAGTGCTTCGAAATGGGATTAGGAGGAAATGAAAAGAAAAGCAAGCATTGCAAGCATCAGTAAGACAAGCAATACCTTAGTGTGTCTCTCATTACATGGACCAACTGATAAAACTGGTGTCCTTTTGCAGTTACTCTTCCTCAGAATTCATTACCAGCAAAAATGAGAATATTACAAACAAAATTAAGGAATTTAGGACTAGAAGCATGTCAGAATCCCATCACCTGATAGTCTATGCTTACACTGAGCATTTATTAATTTATTTTTGTTATAACATTTCAGGGGCCTGATTCTGCCATTTGTGCTGGTTTTGGCTGGGTTAGAATTAATTTTCTTCACAGTAGCTGGTATCCAGAAATGTTTTGAATTCAGAGTTTATAAAACAGGGGTGTTTTCCTTATTGCTGATCAGCACTTATACAGAGCCAAGACATTTTCTGTTCCTCACCTCAGCCCAGCACTGAGGAGGCTGGGGATGTACAAGGATTTGGGAGAGGACACAACCAGGACTGCTGGCTCCAACTGAGCAAAGGAATATTCCAGACCATATGACATCGTGCTCAGTATATAAAGATGGGAGAAGAAGGATGAGGAGGACACTCAGAGCAATGGCATTTTTCTTACCAAGTAACTGTTACCTCTGAGGAAGCTTGGCTTTCCTGGGGATGGCTGAACACCTGCCTGCCCATGGGAAGTGGTGAAGAAACTCCTTGTTTTCCTCTGCTTAGGGACGTGGCTTTTGCTTTACCTATTAAACTGTCTTTATCTCCGCCCACGAGTTTTCTCACTTTTACTCTTCCAATTCTTGCCCCACCCCACTGCGGAGGGAGGGAGCGAGCAGCTGTGTGGGGCTTAGGTTGCCGGCTGGGGTTAAACCAGGACACCACTGAAATCTACTCCACTGAATTACCACCCCAAGAGAACACGATGTCTCAGACAAGATATACAAATAATTATCCAAAGAGATGGTGTTCTCTCCTTGGGTGTCTTTAAATGGTGCGTGTTGCTTTTCTGACTGAAAATTATTTGTAGATATGGACAAATTACAGGATAGCAACAAGAAAGAGTCATCCTGTGAGAAAGGTGCCATATGGTACACAAATCCCATTAAGAGGGTTTAATTGTTATTTAAAAGCCAGCAGACAAGCAGGAATAAAAGGGAGCCCAGTTCAGATATTTTCCGGATGCCGATTTTGCTTATGTTTTGATCGCAGTCAGAAGGCAAGATCCATCCCTCCTCCTGCTGGTAGCCATTAAATATGACTGAAAGAATGTGGAATAACCCCCAGTAAGCCAGTGCTGTGAACTGTATGTCACCGAGTCACCAGGCTCCTGCACTGTCTGGGTGCTGGCAGCCAGTCCTTTCTCGGTTGCACTGACAATTTAACTCAGAGAAGCTGGTTCTTCTATAACACAGAGATGGGAATTCCATAGTTTACTTTTTTTTTTTGTCTCTTTTCAGAAGTAACCCACCCTCCCGACAGAGCCATAAGGCCAGACTGCAAACAATATTACTTGTCACTAGTCTATTTCTTCCTTTTTCTTTTTTTGTCCTCTCCAGGTGAAGGAAAAGAAATGAACTGGGAGGTGTTTTCAGGCAAGGTGACTGTACTGTGACCAAGGGGTAGTACTGGAGCTGCAGAGCTGCAATCTGCACTGGTTCCTCACATCCCAGGCTGGGCTTTCTTGTCACTGTCATGGTGGAAGGAATACAGACGAGGAGCTGGCTAACTACTGCCTCCAGCAATCAAAAATAATGGCACAGAGCTGGCTTGCCAAACTACAGGCAGTGGAAAAAACTGACCTCTGAAAATGTATCTTGGCTGTTCCATCAAGGGTATAACTGAAGTGTCTAGTTTGATTTTATTAAATTGGTGTATGGAAATAGTACGTAATTTAGAACCACAGGCTTTGGTCAAAGCTGTGATTGCAAGGTTTCAAGCAGGTCAGAGGCCCAATTAAAAAAATTAAGTCCACAAAATTTAATCCATCTTTAACTTTTTTCTTCAATGTGACTCTTGTTAACTCCCTAAAATTAGATTTTTAATCTCAGATTGGCACCCCATTCTCTGCCACTCAAGTAACACAAGCAGTGAGAAGATTATGGCCACTTATGTAGTATCTATTTTCCTATAATCCTTTTAGCACCATAAATGCTAAATATAGCATCCAGTTTAAATTAGCTTTAACCTCAAGTTGACTTCAGTTAACCATGCAGGAACAGTCAGTAAAAAAACAAAAACAAACTTCACCCCAAAGAAAGCTAGAGAGAGATAGAAATATTCCCACACTTTTAAAAATATATATATATAGTAAGCTGTTCAGTGCATATTAACAGATGACCTCAGTAGTGGTGAATTGTCAACAGCTTTTTGGAAGCCTGGGACTTGTGAGCCATTAGTCTGTCACACATGGGTAGATGGGCCACAGTACTCACCCTTACAAACAGCCACAGCCATCCCAAAAAGCACAACAAGAAGTGAGGGCTGCTCTCACAGCTCCTTTATCCTGCCTATATTTGCAAACAGTTAACGCTGAGCACTGGAAGCATTTCTGTGTATCAAACTCCCACTAGTTTTGCCAGGACAACCCTTTGTAGGCGTCATGAGACCTTCACAAGGAAAGCTGATATAACCCCTAATTAGGGGAGGACCACCACCAGATCGTCATAAGTCAGTGGTGAGAGAAGCTAAAATAGGCTCAAAACCTAGAACAGGAATGAGATCAGTAAAACAGCTGCAGGGAACACTGCCTTTTGCTTGGTAATTGCTTCAGGAGAAATATGTCCTCAGCACCAAGGAAGGGGCTTCAGGAGGTCTCCCACACTCGGACAGTGATAGCCCTAATGGGTCCCAGGGAGTGGGTGCCAGCTCCTGCTGCCAGATCACTCCACGCACTTTAACTTGGACGTGTATAGGTTACATAATTACTCATTAACCTGTATGTTCTATTCCTGCTCTGCAACAGCACTCATTCTGACCAACTCTGGTTTTTCATCAGCCAGTTTACCTGAGGAGAACAACAGCAAATGAATCCCAATAACCAAATTATCCTAAAGTAAACAACTATCAGGTGCAATACTCTTAAAGTTAAGGGTTCATCTCAGAATTTAATACTAGATTTAATAAGGATGCAAGTTTCTCCATTTCTAACTTTTGCCCTTTTCAAGCACCACATGGAGACAAGGGAAGCCCACCCTCAGCAAGCCTGGCATTTGTTCATGCTCCAGGGATAAAATAACTGCCAAACCCTACCCTGGCATGGGAAATGACGTAGAAATGCAAATTAAAATATATCTGATTGTGTCTGCCTGTCCATTTTGCTTCAGCTTGTTAGGAACAATTAAACAGATGCCTAATGCTGAGCAGTAAAAAGAGTACCCAGGAACGCTTCCACAGTTTTCCCCTCATTTGGAGGACTGCCACATACACAGATTGTGATATTCTCAAATGTTCATTACTGAGACACACTCATCTGTTAAATACATATTAGAAGGAGAGGATAGACAGAGCTGGTCAAAGGAGAAATAATGAATCAGAAAATGTTCACGTGTGCTGTCATGGCCACAACCAAAACATGCGGTGAGCTTCTGTTTAAAAAGATGTGAAATTACAGCAAAATAAACAAACCCATTGATAAAATGGAATTGGGGTCCTACATCAAAAGCAGAATCAAGCTGGCTGTAAGCAGGAACTCCAGAGCCCATAGTACCCTCATGCTGTTCCCAGAATATTTTTCCTTAAGCAGCATCAAATTTCTTTTTTTTCCTGGAGACGTTGTATCGTAGAAGAATAAACAAAACATTTTAAACCACCCCTGGCTACAAAACCAAGGAGCAATAAGATACAAACCAGTATAGGATATATCTGGAGGAAATATAAACTCCAGGTATTTATTTTGAGGCTCCTGAGGTTAGACTGAGCACTTTGTGGACCACTGTAGGTGTTCAGTGCCTGAGGAGCCCTCGGTCTCACTGAGACATAGGAGGAGAAGCAGCACCATAGAGAGGAGGGGGGATGCAAAGGTGAAAGACAAGGATACAGTGGTAGAATCACATATTTAGACGAGAAATTATTTCAGTTTGGCTATATTACATTTGCAAACCTATTCAGCTCTTGACTTCAGCAACTTCTTTCACTTGGACCAAATCCGCTACAGTAGGTGATGGACAAACATCCCAAGTAAGTTACACACTTTAGAAAAAGAAGTCACGTGCCTTTCTTAAACTAGGTCCTTTGGAATAAACTTTTCTGTTAGCTTTCATTCTGCAGAATTTTTAAAACTTGGTCACTGCTAGTTTTAAAGTGATTAGCAAGTTAAGCAATTATCTAAGCTCTCATTTCCTCATGAAATACAGGTTAGTTAAATCTTCTTAGGCTCTGCAATGGTACTATAGGACATAGTTATGGTATGAAATAACGTCACGCCAGATGAAGGAGGCTGTAAAGGTTTGGCTCTCCTCTTTATTATTAAAAACCAACAAACAAAAACCTAGACTTCGTCATAACACAAGAAAGCCCAATGTATGAAATTTGAAGAAAGAGATTAATGTCATTATGCAAGTGGGGGCATTGCCTGTAATAGCGAAGAGTCAGCATGTCTTAGACAGGTATCCCAGGTTAAGACAACAGCACACGCACGACGTGTGTGACAGTGACAGCAACCACTTGGTGTAGCAGGGGAGGCAGAGGGTGCTGGGTTGCAGAGGGAGGCTGTGCTGACCAAAGCACAGAGGTGCCACCAGGGATGTCCATGCCTACGCAGAGGAAGCCCTGAGGCTGTGTCAGTGTAACCCTGCTCCAGGCTGGCTCTGTACTGTGCTTCCCTGGTACCGCAGTCTCTGAGGAAAACACCTCCTTCCTACTTTATCACAGCTCACTCCCTGCACAAGCATTTGTGGGGGACATAGGAATAATAACACTGACCAGAACTGGTGTGCAAATGAAAACTCTTCTACCTCACAGCTCAAATTCTCTTTATTCTGTCCTGTGTTACCATTACACTGAAATGGCAAACTTCCACCAGAGAGGCAAAATAAGTGGCCCTATGCTAAGTCATTGCATCCTATGCCCACAGCCAGAATATTTCAAATATACAAATATATGAATAACTTGTCTAATTTCTGCAAGGGGCTGCCAGGTTCTGCTGGTGGCTCACAGCCTCTCCAGGCTGCCTTTTCCAGAGGCCTGAGAGCAGCTGCTGGGAGGGCTGAGGAGGCACATTCCCACTGCAACCAGCCATGAAGAACACAAATAACATGCACACAATTTATCCAGATTAATCACATTGAATTCCAGCTACTACCCAAAACTTTTGCTGAGGGAAGCATCAACGGCAGGAGCCTAGTGTCTATCACTCCAGAAGCACATCCATGGAGGGATGGGAACCAAAGACAGGGCGAGTTGTACCCGCTCAGCTGTTCCCAACTCAAGAGTAGCTCCATTCACTAGGAGCGAGCAAGTCATCCCAGTCCTGGAGACATGTTAAATCTCTTAGGGACCTCTCTAACCAGGTCCCTATCATTACTTCCAAATAATGATAAAATAAAATCATTTCTCCAATAAACTATCTCTAGCAAGAGCAAAGTGCTGAAGAGAGAACAGTCTCTGCATCTCTTGCTGAGGGCATCTGGTGTCCTGAGTACATGCTTGTCCATTTAATACAGTGACCTGTCTCCATTTACTGAATTGATTTGGCATATGAATGTTTACACTGCTGAGTGTATTTAAACTAATGGCTGCTAAAGCAGCTTATGTGACTTTTTAATCTAGCTTTTCCATACCGTCATTTGTGGAATGACTGTTTGAAAGGGAAACAGACAAGAAATTGGGGCAAAACTGACGCTGACAGACACTGAAAATGGGATGATGTGGCCACAGCAGTTACACAGGCAGATTTGTGGCTCATTCATTACCATCAGATTGTCTCCCACAGCTGAGCTTTTCTACAGGCCACCTGACCAGAAGCACAGCCCGCTCCCTGTGAGCAGACCTCAGGCAAGCCCTGAGCAGCCTGCACTTTACAAAATTAATTTCATCCTCTGAAGCAGAAAATACCCGAGGAAAGGGGCTGGTGGGGGATGTGACCAGTTAAGAGGAGAGGCTCAGCTGGGTGGCTCATTCCCTTGGGCTCTCAAGGGGCTTCACTTAATGATCTCACAGGTCTTTTCCAACCTAGTTGACTCTGTGTGATTCTGTAATTCACACACTTGTTTAAAAGGTTCTGTATGAGTTACAGTGGACCTCAAAAGTTACCACAGATAATTCTGTGTAACTATCATTAAGTGCTGAGGCAAAAGGATGATTGGTCACCAAAAGAGTTTCAAGAGCCTGCTGCAATGTACAGAGATTGGCTCTGATCATGGGTTACCTGTGTTATTGAGCAGGTGTAATATTCTGTGTCACTGTATGGTGGAAGTCTCTTTTTTTCCCTTAGAGAAAATAATGTTGATCTCTTACAAAACACTGAGATCTGTTGATCTGTCACCAAATATATGTGTCATACTATTTTCCTTTTTAAAGTCTTCCATACCTTTTCACAGTAAATAAGCATGCCACATCAAAAATCAAATCAGTGCTAAATCATACTTATGCCCCAACACGTCAGACAACTCATGTTGTTTCAGCATATGATGGAAAAAGCTAATCAAGGGACAGCAAACAGTCTTTGCAAGAGTAATAATTAGATTTACTTCTCCTAATTCCTTGCACATGACCTTCTGGTGTGCACTGCAGGCTCATGTATCCACCACACTGCAGACCTGCAGACAACACAGGACCAAGTCTAGGTATTCTATCTAACCCATAACTTCTTCACAGGCCCTCTTGTAGGCATTGCCACCACTGGTTTAAATACAATCATCACGTTCACTTTTAAAATGAACATTGTCTAAGCCTGCTATTCTGACACTGATATATCCTTACCAACACTGGTACAAACATTGCTTCAAAATTAGAGACAAAAAACCCAATCCAAGACATTCTCCTTTGAGGGGACTGGTGCTGCCTGCTCCATCAAACATCTCCAGCCCCACAGAGCCAGGACCCAGTGCTGCTCTCACAATCCCAGATCCTGGTGACTATCCCACTGCACTCACTGCAGTCAAACAGCACAATTTGAGAACCCCTGCCCAGAGCAGAGAGCTGGTGATCCAACATATAGATATAGGAAAATGAGATGGGAAGGGACACTGAAATGCGGACAGAACTCCACAACTCAGAAAGTTGTAAAGTAGGAATGTTTAATCAACGTTGAGGCACACGGGGATACCTCCTCAAAGCGTGTGCACCATTAACAGTTTTCCTCTCTGTATTTATCCTCTAAAATATTACATATGCATTAGATTTCCCGGTACGTCTATACATATTCATTACCTATCCCTACTTTGTATTATAATAAGCTTATCAGTCATTTCCATATAGCTGCGCCTGCGCATTGCCTCCTAGTGGTGGTCTTCAGGTGGGCTTCACATGAAGTAACGAGTCTTCCTCAGGGTTAAACTTTCCACCTTTATTCCTTGCACATGCTCCCTGGTGTCTTGGTCTTGCTCCAATCCTCAGAGTTGGTTTTGGCCAGTTTGAAGTCCAGAAAATGGGAAGCAGGTCACGCTTGCTTCTTTTTATCAATAGTTGTTCCTCCCAGGAATGCGTACCTGTTCCTCCCAGGGATGCTTGGCAAGGGCTTATACATTATTTTTCAAGCAGTTTAACATTTCTTAACTTTCCTATCCTACATAAGATTTTTAACTGTATATATGCCCTTATATCTATGTGTGTGCCTATACCAATACCTAACACAATTATGGTTCCCATCTTTAGTTTCCTCAAGAACACCCTATTCCGTCAGTGTGACTCCAAAGGTGAAGAGTCAGTTCCCAACACCTGTCACAGCAAGAAAAGAAAAAAAATCACCTTTGGGTAATCTCATCCTTGGGATAATCATGTTAGCTCAGCCTGACGGCTGCTGCAGATCTGAAAAGCGGGAGGAGAAGATGCAGCACGATGTGGCCAGCCCAGCTCTTTACGAAAACCACCTTCACCCCTGGGTGGTTGAAGCCACGCTCTGGGCAGGGCTCTCCCACTTCCTCACAGCAGTGGCAGCACCTGACTTTTGCGGCAGCATCCAAAACTGCAGAAGGAAATGGCATGATCTCCTTAAATCACAAGATCCACCTGTCAGTGGATTTCTGAGTGATTATCACATACCTCAGGTTGGCCCTGGACTCTAATCACCCAAGAAGTGTGATGATCTCCAAAATACACACCCTAGTGTGTCTTATCAGTGGCATAAATTACAGTGGTGTATAAACAATGAGTTGTGCTTTCCACATGCGCTTGGATCTGGCACGAATCCCGCGAGCCGACTCATGCCCTCTGCTGGGTCAAGTGCAGAAATCGTCTCTCTTCTTTTGCCACTGCCAGCTCAAACGTACACCACAAGGTCATCTCCAAACACACCACAGTTGTATTTGCTGACTAGATACTTGCATGCGCAGCGGGGAGATGGAAGGTCATTCAGTGCTGTGCCTCCTCTCAAAAAATAATATTACTTGGAAGAAAGCTGCTGGATGTAGATCATCAGTCCCAGACTGATGGTGTGAAGTGGCAGAGAACCAAGAAATGAGAAGGGAAAGCCCCAGGTCTGTGTGATAACTCTGTCTTCAGTTTTAGAAATTGCTTTGATGTTCTCTCAACAGGGGATAGCTGCCGTTTCCTTCAGTCTTTGCTGAAGCTTTGTAGAGATATGGGCTGTTTCTGTTGGATTTTGAAGTGGACTATACAATTTCCTGCAGAAATCGGGGTGTCCTCTCTCAGCACCCATTCAGACTGTATGAAAAGGGAGGCTGGATAAGTCCAGAACCTAAGGGATGCCTGAAAACATAGAAAATATTCATTGGAAGAAGGCCAAGATACAGAGGTACACTCAGGCTGTAGTTACAAAACAGTGAAACATCTAAGGAGCCCAGCCATGGCTCAGCTTGTGACTTATTTTAGACTGGCAGGACAGAGCTGACTGTACCAAGTCGGAGGGACGTTCCTTATCCGGTCTCTTCAGGCCGATGGCCACTGGCAGCTCACACCTCACTGCAGCTTAATCAGCTCTAAGCAGCCCAGACAGAGCAGCTGCCATTTGCTCTGTGCTCTTGCATAAATGCTGCGGATTTCACTCTGAAATCTGGATTCGACAAACTGGGAACAAATAAAGAGAGCTGATGGTGATACCCAAGCATCAGAGCAGACCATCCTTAACGGAAAAGAACTCTGCCAGAAAGAAATTTGTTTCTTGTATTTTTAAGGTTTCTAACTTTGTTTGCTATTCACCAAACATATCATTTGAACAATATTAGTCTCCTACATTGCAACACATCTTCACTGACATAATCTTAATGCATTTCCAAAGTTACAATAGAAAGACTTAAGAAAAACCAAAAGGCAATGTTACAAGTGAATTAATATTTGGCCCACTGATCATAAACCAGTGTACACATCCTTGGAGAGTGGAAACTTTTATCATGACCCTCATGAAGAGTTTAGAGTGTACAAAACTAGAACTTCCTCATACAAAACTCCTGTTGAAGCCAGTAACTTCAAGGTAGTCCCTAAGTGAGGAAAAAGTTGCTAAATGTTCTATCAAGCACAAAAATACCAACATTTGTCAAGGAATATATTACTTTTTATGTAAAAAACACTGCCTTGTACTTCTTAACTCCTTTCAAATAGTTCTACCACTACATGCATACCATTACCCCATAAATAATCTAGTGAAAATATGTAAGATTTATTAACAATTTTCTAAACATATACAACTGCCATCAGTCTCAGAGGCATCAAATCAGACAGTTGGCATTTCTGTGCAAAATTCAGTGTCAGTGTACACCAGCCAAGAACAGTATTTGTTAGAGCAGCAAAACAGGGTTTATAATGGTAAGTAAAGGAGAATGAAGTTTATCTATCAAACACTTCAAGAAGCAAAAGGAAATATTAAATAAGTGTGCTCTGTCATTCTGAAGGTGGAATTAATTTCTTGGTATGCCCCAATAACTTCCTTCTCGCTTCAGAAAAGCATGGTTTTTACATGCAAAAGGTGGCATCAGATCTTTGTGCTAAGGAATGAAAAGACAGAAGTTGTTCCATAGCTCAAACATGAAAATAATTTTTTTTCCATAAAATAAAACATACAGAAATGCTGTGCTGTCAGTAACAATAAAATACTATCTAGCAAAGAGAAATGAGTTACAGTAAATAGAGGGAACCCCATTCCCTGCCAGGCTGCATCTCCTATAGCAACTGGCATATGTGCAAAGTGAAATGAAATTCTATCAAATAATTCTTCTCCATCTGCTTACACTCTGCTTCTACTACGCTCTCTTTTTCCTTTGTGGTTAAAAACTTCCCTAAATGCCAAGCGGTAGATAAGGGGAAGTGGGGCTGAGCTGTAGAAGAAAAGGGCTTTTTTTCCCCAAAACACACGCTACCTTTGCACCCCCTACCGGGGAAACAGCCACGAGCAAACAGCCCGCAGAGATCGCTCCCCCCCATCACCCAAACGTAACCACCGAGGATCGGCTTTCATCTTAAACAGGTCGTTTCTTTTAACTCCGTCACATCAATATTATTCGAGTCATAATCTTTATTGACTGTAGTTGCAGCCAGAGAAAAGTTTACGCATAGGACTACTGCGTAGTAAGAGAAGCTCATTAAAATCCTTTATCACGTTATTGCAAGGTAACTCCATTCTTTTCTTTTTGTAAGGAAGGAGTCCTCTTGTGCTGAGTAGAAAGGCTTTTAAATATCAGAAAAGCTCTAGTAGCAATATATCATTAAATAACATGTCAGGAGGGCAAACATTTGCTAGCTGCTGAAAATCAGGCCTTTGCTATCGACACACAGAAGTGACTGTGGCAGATTTTCTGTAGCAAGGCTGGTGAGCCCTTTTCCAGAACCTTGACTCTCTCTTTATGGTTAGCAGATCACCACACAATATTTTTATTCTTATCAGTATTTTTTATTAATAAGAATAGTAATCCAAGGAAAAATGTTCATGTTACTCAGTAGAAAAACGTGTTAAAAGAAAAGTATCCAAGAAAGCTACCAAAGAAGTTAGGTATTTGTTATCCCAGATTATCAAAAATAGCAATAAACCCGTCAGGAGCATCTCTGCTGTTGCATTTATAACCAGAAGGTGGCATTGAACGGCCACAAATCTGCTCCAAGAGTCCTTAACTTCTGCCTGCAAGAGCCGAGCAGGGAAGAGTTGTGGGCATTTCATGCAGCATAAATCTGAAATTTAGGCTACCACTTGGATAAACTTCCTGGAGTTAGAGTAATGTAGCCAATAACTAATTCGTGCTACATTATCAACAAAAATGCTTTATTTCTTCCCGCCTGTCTGTTCCCCCTCATGCAACCAACCCCTGGCATACCTGCCCTGGATTTTCTGGGAGTCCACTGAAAGCACAGGACTCAGAAGGATCCCACACCCTTTAGTGTGTACAATATGGGCGATATTCTCATGTGTATCAGTGGAGCAGAATCTCAAAAACTCAGGAGAATTCCAGAGGAACTAGTTCCCATGATCCTTACCACTTACTCACATAATCTCCCATGAAAAAGCTCACACTAGAGAACCTGGGGTTTGGCTGGATCCTCAGCTGGTGTCCAGCAATTCTGACGGCCACGCTGCCACCCTGCCTCTTGTACAGTGTTTCTGCACAATTTCAGGGATGTGCTTCTATCAATTGCCCAAGCAGCAGCTTGCCAGGTTTTACTGAGAAAGCAGTTCCCTCAGGAACCAGTCCATAGACAGGAGCCCTAGCCCAGGTGCAATGGAAAGATACTAATGCAACTGGGTGCACACTGAAAGCATCTCTCACACGGTGTAGTCTCGGGAAGAAAAATCCACACATGCACACCTGCACACTGACACCAAAGTGAGCCTCAGAGCTCCCAGAGTTTCCTCCACGTGGTTCAGTGGAGCAGGAGACTGGATTCCCTCCTGCACTGCTCTAGATCTGCACTGTTCCCCTCAGTCCCAGTTTGATACACACTCCTGAGCAGTGGGACACTCCGGGGCAGCCACTGCTCTGGCTGCACCACAAGCTGTCTGTCATGGATGCAAAGAGCTGTCCTGTGACATTAAAAACGTCGAGGTTCACAAGATGCTGGGGATAGCCCGGTAAATCTGCTGCTGGAGAGCAGCCCTCACCCCTGCACTGCCTGCAGAGTGAACAGCAGGGCGAGCCAGCAGCACTGGGGACACGCACAGGTCGCCTGGCCCCAAGCAGCCCCTCGGCACAATGGCAGCATTTCCAAGTGGACTGCAGCAAACAGCAGAGCAGGGAGAGAAGAGCCAGGGTCCTGCTCCCCTTGGCCTGTCACATCACCACACCAGCTGCAGTTATGCCATCCTCTTTCAAGGACAGGGCTTTGCTGTCACAGGGCCAGCTGTCAATCCATCATGGCTAACACCACGCAAACACATGGAGCTCTGCCCAGGAACAGTTGCTGTCTCAACACAGGCTCCAGTATACTGACAGAAAAAAACTTTAAAACAAATTCTTAAAATATTCCTTTTTTTTACTAAGAGAGCTCAACATGGTTGTTTCATTTACTATATTTAATGAGTTGATCATTACTCTTTTTCAGTGAAGCCTTGTCTTATTTAATCTAGTGTTACCCTCAGCCCATCAGAAATAACACGTGGGAAAAGAAAATGCCATTTACAAAAACAATACAACAGGAAAAAAATCAGCAGGCATCCAAAGTTGTAAAATGGAAGGATCAATATTCAGGATATTTCAACTGTAATGCAAGCACAGGTGATGTGAATATTAAGATTTCCTTCTTTCTGTGATCATTTACATGCAAATGCAAAAGGAGACTCTTGCAGAGAGGAATCCAGTTGCTGGAATCACTCTGTACTTACACAGAATAAGTGGCAATTCTCTCAATAAGCTTTGACCTTATCTCAAACTTTATTTGTAGCTTTGATTAGGAAAGAAATAAGGAGAAAAATAATATATTTTTATTCCTGTCTTTCAGATAAATAATTCAAAGGTTTCTGAGTGTTTGGAAGTTTCTTTGTTTTGAAGAGAAGGAAGGGGCTCCAGTAACAGACATTTAAAGAGATCAGCTTTGTCAACACTCATGGCAACCCAAGCAAAATGAATATATGCATGCAGAGGGAAAGCAGAGAAATCAAATTCAGGGTTGGAAGAAACCTTGCCATTTGGGCTGCCAGTCATCTGAATCAGCAGAGCCTCCTGACAGCCCACAAATCTGCATTTCCTTTTCCTGGGACTGGGTAGTTGAAGACAGAGAGGACAGGCTGAGACCAGCTCCCAGCATGACATGAGTTAGACGTGGAGTCACACCTGGACACACAATATAAACATGGTGTGTGCTGGGGGGTGCTTATACATGAGCCCTGTGACTGCTGCCTCAGAAAACATAAGGCAGGAAAAGGTTTGGAGTGAACAGGCAATGGCAGGTCGATCTGATCAAAAGCACGGTGATGCTCATTTGTAGCACATGAAACTGCTGAAAGATTGAGTGCTCAGAGAGACTGAGGGAAATGCAAACAGAGCCCCCGGAGGGGAACCATTTTTCAGCAGGTCATGAGCAAGCCAATAATGATTTCCACTTCATTTGTATGTGTGCTAAACATACTTGGCATTACTTCAGAGACTGGGGTCAAAAGTTCGATGATTGCTAAAGGCATTGTGCTAGAGAATGCATCTGGATAGCTGCTACGGGAGGGTCAAAGCCAGGTTTGCACTAACACTTACCTGTCCTGGTATGGTTTTCCAGCTGAGATCCATTATATGTGCAACTGGCACACTGAAAAATGGCCACAAAGTTTATCTCACACGTTACCTCACTGCCAGGATGCTTCAAAACAGCAAACAGAAAGCAGAGCAACTAGGGCCAGGATTGCTTTTGCATCTCCCAAAAGTCTTTTCATGCTGCCAGGCTCCTGGGCCAGCAAGAGCCTTGCTTTGCTCCTGACACTTTTCAGCATGTCCACCAAAAACATATCTAAGCACAACACACAAAAATCGAGACATGCATACATGACCTAGGGGAGCAGCTCCCTCACCATCATTGCCACAGCCCCTCTGGAAACAGAGGACACTGCACCATTAGCTGCTCCACTGCTGACTTTCCAGCCATGCAGCAGCAGCAATGCCAGTCCCAGCATCAGCTGATGTGCCCTGAGCCAAGAGAAACACCTAGCAAGCAAAGGGTTGAATAGCCAATAACTTAATTTATTGGAGACACCACCAGCATTTTAGCCTCACTCTTCAGGCGTTGGTGGTCTGGTGGACTCACAGTGTCAACATCACATGCTCCAAAAAACATGGTGGAGTTCCCCTTCACCTCCAATGAACTCCTTGAACTCCATGACCTCCTTACACTGCCTCTTACAGTCCCAGTAACACTTCACTGTTGCTGCTGGGGATAAGCTGAAAACAATTTGCAAGCACAGGTTTCTCTGTCTAAAGAAGACAACAGAACTGCAGCAAAAAAAAAAAAAATAGGATCAAATACACAATCACAAGGCTGGGAGCATCCCCTTCCACCAGCTCTCCGTTTCTTCTTGCCTCTTGCCTTTCTGTGAAACACACCGTGTGACAGACTCTCACGACTCCCTGAATTTCAGCACACAGTTTGACTTTCCTTACGTCAAACCGGCAGGAAAGGAGGAGATTTATGTTGGTCCCAGGTGCATTACATTGACTGTGTTTTCCAGGCACAGGTAGACTCATGGAAAAGAAATCTTCCAGGGAAACCGCAAGCAGACTCAAGGGAAATGGAGGACCCGAGGCTTCCATTAACTCAGACAGGGCTTGGCTGGACTGGATTCAGGTACTGAATACTGGCTCATTTTTTAAGAATCCCTGTGCAACTGTCTTGGACTTGAATGGGAGTTTGCAAGGCATGCTCTAAGGGTGTAAGCCTGATAGACATTGCATTGTCTATTTGACTTTTCACAAGGTGGGGACAAGTAAGGGAAACAAATCCATCTCCTTTTTTAGCAACACTCCCCTGCCTTTTTTTGTAATTAAATTCACCATAATGACCACTGTGATCTAAATCTAATAAGAAGTCTGAGTTTCTGGTTTCCATTGGCAGCCCTTTGCACTGCTCAATTTAGGCAACTCACTAAAACATCAGAACAATATTGCAAGACAACCTCCTTGAGTCAGTAGGTAAGAAGAAAAGCTTACCTAGACAGTATTGAATCACTAAAATTGATTGCACCCTATTGCTTATGCTCTGATTCCACTGGCAGGAAGGCTCTGAGCTGACTTATTTACACACACACTAGTGAACTCATTCACACACAGCTGCTTTCCACCTCAGAGCAATAAAAATTAATAATAAAAATAATTAAACCTCATCAGCCTTCAAGCATTTGGAAACCCCAGAGCCCTACTGCCAGATCCTCTGAAAATGCATCAGCCTTCTCCTGAGAGACTGGGGCTCAATTCCTGCAGGGACTGGCTGCCAGAGCTAACACGGCGCCTGGTCGTCACACTCCAGCAACAGATTATTCCATGGTATCGACCCCCCTGCTCTGGGTTAATTCTTTTAATTGTCTCACCACATCTTTTCCCATTAGGCTGATGTAACTTGTTTAAGCATACACAGATTGATTTATGACAGCACTAGGGATGTTAATCAGATGCCTGCTCTCCAGTTAATGCACGCTCGGTAAGAGATGCAGGACAACAGTCTCCCATATGGGAGCTCCAGCCTTTTCCTTGAAATCAAAGGCAGCCTCCCAGCGAGAGCAGAATTACAGAGCTCTAAGAATAGTGGCTTCCACTGGGGTTATGGGTAAGGCAAGGTCACTGCGTCCTGCTCTCAATTCTCAAGTGCCATCTTCTTTAAACATAGCAGCAATCAAGGAAATGGAAAATCTCTTTAAAAGTTCAGTTAGGAAATTACTGGAGCCCACTGAATTCCTAAAACCTTGTCACGAGGTAAAGGGTTCCCTTCAAATGCAATCTCTTTGTCTCCAAATCGAACCACTTTCCTTCACGGTGTATGTTCAACCTCCTTTAGCGCATTGCTGCATGTTCCCTGCATTTCCCTTTTACTCAAGGGATGTGCACCTACTGCAGAAACCCACACAGAACAGCCTTCTTTTCCATACATACAGTTTAGGTCATGCAATGCACAGAATACATAATGTTTATGGACTATGGGAAGAGTTGAAAAATTGAGTTCTCAATAGTACCAATAAAAATTTACAAAGTCTTTGGAAAAAAAAATAGGATACAGAATACAGAACCAAAGTACTTTTCATTCTATTCCCACATTCACAATTAAATCAATTGGATACATCCAAAAAGAATGAAGCTCATCTGCAGGTGCCACCTCCTAACTGAAAGTCAGGGAAAACGTTCCCCCTAACTTTGTGTTGCTGGGACAAAAAAAAGCAAACAAACCAAAAAACCAGCCAAATGAAAAAACTCCCACATATCCACTGTGCCAAACTGCTTAAGAAAGCTGAAATTCTGATTCTGAATCTAACCTACATAATCAAGCATTCTTCGGGATTACAACTGGGACACCACCAGTCCCATCACATTTTGACAGCAAATCCCATGCATCTTCCCACCAGCAAGAGGGCTCAGAGCAGGAGATCTCTCGACTGATTCTCCCAGGTGCTCCTCCCAGCTGGTCCTGCCTTGGTTAGCAGCAAATGGACTTCATCTTGGATTTTCAAATCCTCTAGAGAGCTTTCAGTACAATTTCTAAACACAAAATTACTGGATGCGCCGACAAATCTCATCACTTCTTAAGAAAATTATTCTGCTTCCAGCCCAAGCAGGGAAGCAACAGGAGGTGCTCCACCCCTCAGAGCCACACTGTGCAGTCCAGATTTCTAATATCAGGTACCTCATACTTGCAGCAAGTTCTCTGAGAACAGCCTTCATGCTGAGAGCAATTTACAGTATTTTCAAACGAAATAAGAGACAACTATACAGATACCTTCAGATGATCATGAACAAAGAGCAAAAAAAAATTGTCTAATGTATTATTAAGTACAGATTATTATTCAACTTTATTAAAAAATACCTAAGGCTGCTTTGATAGATCTAAAAGCACCAGCAGGAGCCACTGCTCTTTGTACCTTGCAAAGAAGAGCCCTCAGCTGACAAGGGTCACACGGACCACGTACTGCTCTGAAGCTGCACTGGCAACAAAGATCTCAGCAAATACTCCAAGTGACAAAAAGCAACACAAAATCACTACCTTCGTTCTTCTGTCTCCACTGATAACCTACTCCAAGCCTTCACTCCAGCAGCAGCTTCTCAGTGACACCAGCTAATCCCAAGACTAACCTCAGACTAGCAGGTTAAGACTCAGTCTTGTAACTTCCTGAGGTACCATGCATGATGCACACCTGGTATTCCTTCCTAAATTTATGTGAATCCCTTCCCTTCCCTTCCAAGTCCCACACACTTGGAAGTACCTACCAGGTGGCTTCAGTCTCCAGTCGTTTTATCTATGCTGCAGAAAGGAACATCTTCTCCCCTTGCCTTCAAGCAGTTTTCAATGCTTTGAAATGCCACAGCTATTCAAAATATTAAGGCAGAGGATGAGAGCTACAGAAACGTAACTTCTTATGGACTAAATAATTCAATGAGAAGAGATGGGCAAGTCTGGTGACAAACTCTGCCACAAACAAACCTAACATATATGCACGTGAGTAAATACCTAAGACCCTGAGTAATTATCTAGGTTTATCTTCTCAGACTTTCTTAAGTCACATGGAAAAGTAGAATCCAGTACAACTTTATGTTGTTTGTCTCCAGACATGAACACCTAGTTCACTCAGTTCATACTTCACTCAGAATTTTCTCCTTGGCAATAATTTTGCAGAAAGGCATTAAAAAATTGCCAGATACCTGAGCTTTTCTTGACAGCGACATTTCACTTAAGTAGTAAGAAGATACAAGCTGACTTGTATCCTGTCACTGGGATATGTCACTTACAATATATCCTGCAAACATATATTTAATTATTTGACAAGATATTTGCCTCACCATTTAAGTAAGACATTCATATTCAATTCATTCTGCTTGGGACAATGTTGATTACTTTACAGAATTACCAAAATATCTGACAAGTTTTTTGAAACATCCTTCTTCTGTAGTCAGCATGAGGAGAATGTCCAGCATGATGGAAACACACATTTAAACTGTCAGCAAATCAGATTGCCAATCTGACACCACTTTTAGAGCCACAGAAACTATTTGTGAGCATGTGGAAGATGTGTTTCCTGCTATCATCATTCTGAGAGGCTGTTAGGCAATGACAAATTTGATTTGGACTACAGCAAAGCCCCAAAAAGTGAACAGGTATGAGTGGCTAGTGCAGTAGCATGTTAAGAATCAGTAGCACCCAAACATTCCTTCAGCTCCCGTTCCCTGCAAAACTGGATCAGAAATGAGTGCATGAATGAACTTGAGGGGTTTTGGAGCGAGGATAGATTCTGTATTTTTACAATTGAAAAGCTGAAAAACAGGGTAACTTTGGAAAAAAAAAATATTTTTGTGGTTGGTTGGAGAACACGTTGACAGGCTTCTGCAAAAGAGTAAAGAAAGACATGATAGGACAAAATTGATGCTAAAGCACTAGGAATAGAAGCAGTCATTGGGAGGAAAAGCATCTTCCCAGATTTTACAGCTGCTTCTTGCATCTCAAAGATGGACACCATTTGTCATCTTCATTTAGTTTGGGACTGACAGAGCAAGTATTTGAAGGATGTAAAGAAGAGAAAAAGGTGGTTTGAGGTGAGGCACAGAGTAGACATAGGTCTAGGGGAACAAAACAGGAAAAGAAATTTCAAACTGAACATCAGGAGACTACTCAAGCCTTGAATCTTATTGGACAGCTAAGTACTGTCCAAGAGGGAAAGTGGAAACTCCATTCGCTGAGCTATTTATATGTTCAGACATGACTTTATAATAGAGAATGCCCCGTACTTTTAGAGTTGGAAGACACACCGTAATTTAATAGCTCTCTTTTAACTTTAATTGAAGAGCTGTCTATCACAACTATCAAGAACATCAACTATTGCTAGAGCTGACATAAGCTTAGACACAAATCCTTGAATTGCTTTCTCTCTTATTTTTCACAACTATTTTTCCTCTCTCTCGAAGCATTATTGCCAAAGAGTGAAGCAGCATGAAGTATGGGTATAACGTTAATTTTTTAAAAAACCTGATCATTTTACCATTCCTCAAATTATGACAACAATTTGTAAAAAGTAGTTTTGCTTATTGAACAAAGCTTTTACAGAAATGGAAGGGCACCTTTTCATGCACAGTCCCCATCCCACATTACACCAGTATCACACACGAAGCTTTGACAGAGAATTACAAGGCACGTGGTCTCCCCAGAAGGCTGTGCCCACTAATGCCAAAAGCACCACTGGTTGGAGGGGCTAAGGCTGGTCCAGCCAGTACAGCCAACCAGTCCATCTGGAACTCGAAGCAGGACCAGGGTCACCCAGCCCTGCCTGGCATACCCCTGTCCAGTGGCACTGCATGGCATCACCAGCCATGGGATTTGTCAGCCACTGCCAGGAACCCCTCTTTCCTCTGCTCTCCAAAGCATTCAAAAATGCTTTTGAAATTAAGTTGCTGAAAATGGACCTTACCATCTATCTCTTCCCTTTGCCTCTACCACATTTCTGAAGATTGTAACATACTTGTCAAACTAGGTGAGCCGCTCCTATTTGGCAGAATCAGATTAGCAGGTCTTTTAATTAAAAATGAAAAACATAATTAATTTAGTACCAAGTGCTAAAAAGTATTGCCATATCCTTAAGAGGACAAGTTCTCTATTGCAGACCTCAAGTACTCAAGCTATTAAGAATATTAATATTTTGCAGGCCTGTGGAACTCTAACTCTCTGACTCATTGTGTTTGGACACCTCAGAGCAAAAACTTTTTCTCCTGTAAAAGAAGGGCTCCTAAGAATGCACAATTAACTCACTTCCATTCCTGACAGCAGAGTGCATCACAGCAGTTGTTGCTTCTCTCCCTTTCTCTGTAAAATCACCCTGATACAGCACCAAAAACAACTGTCATTTCAAAGCACAAGGACCATCAATTCAGTAGGTAGCAGGACAAGCAAGAGCAGACTGTACACAGGTAATTTTATTCGTTTCACTACTCATATATTTGTTTTGATGTTTGGAGAGAAACCTTTCTCATTTTTTCAAAATTCCCAGTGTAGGTAGGTCTTCCTTTTTCATGTAAAGTGAGCGTTAAAAGTGTGATCAACTGGTCATTCTAAACCTCCCTTTCCCCTCACATTCAGCTTAAACTGATACCATCATCAAACATCTAGATTTGTATGCTTACATACGTTTATATATTTTCTGGGATTTTTTCTGAAATCTTAAAGACCCTAAGTATAATTTCCCTTCCTCGTCCCTGGGCTTTTTTGGACTCAGTAATAAACTCCTTTTTATTGCCAAACAGTCAACATGAGCTACTTTTCCTTCGCCTACAGCCTCTAGAACAAAGAAGTGATAAAAGTCCTTATGCAGTCAACTCTGTTCTTTACACAGACCCAAAATCTTCTATATCTCCTTGACATTAACAGTGGTTTTCCAAAACCGCATGTTCTGCACTGGAGGACAAATGAAGTACATCACCTCCTCCTCATTCCTCCTCTCAAACTAAATAATTGTCACATCCCTGGCCTTTGGGATAAAAGCACAAAATTTTAAAAGTCATCTCATCTCACCTTAAAGTCCGTTCCCAAATATAATTATAACTTTGTTAGCCAACCACTAGGGAGACTTTTTTTTTACTTTAATTTACTGTGGGTCCATCAACTTTGACCACACTTGAAGGTACATTTTCTCCCCATTAGTTCTGTCTAGTCAAAGAAGCTCACGTAGCGATGACGCATCTCTTGCAGATAAGGGTATCCGCTGATTTGATTTACTAAGGAAGTTAAATTTATTATGCAACATTTTACAAGTATAATTCTGCTTTCTCTTGATGGTAATAAATTCGATATCAACTCCCATGAGACAAGAGAACCAGTCCTTTTATTATCCAGACATGACCCCCAGAGCCAGATTCCATTTTAGAGACGGGAAATGACCATATCTCTGATTAAAAGGGAAACTTTAATCAAATAAAGTGCCTCATCAAGTGAGAGCCAAGATTCCAATACTCCTGACTGCAGCACAGCAACGATCCAAAGTCATATCTGCCCCCAACCCATTACTGCCTACTGCAAACGTGATATCCATCCCAAAGAGGAGGTGCATCCTTCAGCCGTTTCCTTATTATCTGGGTAGCTGCTCCTCCCGTGCTCACAGTCCTGTGCAGAAACATGTTCTGAGGCAGCTACCCCAGTGTCTGTTTGAAGAATCAGAGGAAGATGGACTATGTGATGTTTGGTTTGATTTTTTCCCAACTAAATCAATCTCACAGGTGACAAGTAGCTTGACTTCCATGCAGCCAAGTGCAGCAGCCATGGCTTTCAGCTCAGCACCCTTTCAATAAGACTCTTCTATTCCTTCAGACATTTTCCTTCTACATACTGAAATTAGCTTTTGAAGGATTTAGGATAATATCTTATTTAGAGGCCCAGGTCAAGAGCTTTGTCCGATTATCAGTGGTGTATTTCTGCAGTTTTACAGTGGGTGTAGTAAATGAGTAACAAATAACAGTAACAATGACAATATGGATGTCTAGGGCAATTGTTAAGCTTTGAAGTTCCACTTCTGTGTAAGCACAACCGGATCTGTATGCCACTCCATTCAGGGATCCATCTTAAAGTCTTTCTGACCATTTAGAATGTTTTCTTGTAACAGAGCAAAATACAGCAACTGACAGATAAATCATCTCCCTTTCAGCTGTGGAAACTGGCTATGCAAGCAAATGAAGTTGCCCAAACTCCACATCTACTCGGGAATCGCTCGGCTGAGAGATCCAGTTATTTCACACAACCTTCCTGCAGAGATCCTTCTTGGATCAGCCCACATGTAATTTCTGCTACAGGAGTAATGATACACTGCTTTATGCTAAGGAGTATCTTCTTAATACCAAAGCCTCTGCACCGAGTGAGGCCCCTTGCTCCGCAGCGCTTCCAGCTGCCGCACCGGCCCGGCAAAATGCGGGCAGTATGGAACACCAGCGCATTTCAAGATTACTTCCCTGGTGTTTGTCTGAGCGTTAAACACACGCTCGCACGCAGGATGATGTTTACTGTGTTGCTCTCTCATTTCCTACGAAGCTTGCGTTGTCTCACGCCCCCCCTGAGGAGGGGCAGAGCTCAGCCCAGCCTAGCCCCATTCCCGACTAGCCCAAGTCGCCGCGGGTACTCCCGCACCCTGCCCTGGCCCGGCTATGCCGTCGCGGGCGGGCCCGCGCCGCGTGTTGGCGACCAGCCCCGAGCAGCTCTCGGGTTAGACGGCGGCAGCACCGGGGCCGAGCCGGTAACCGCCGACCTCCGCAGGCGAGCCGGGCTCCGGACCGCCCCGCTTGAGGCAGCAGCGGCGTAGGGCCGAGCGGACACCGGACCGCTGCCCGCAGCACCGGCGGGCACACGTCGGACCCAGCCCGCTGCTGCCCAGACCCAGGGGGAAGCAACGGAGGGCTCCGGGAGGCTGCCAGGGAGCCGGGTCCCCTTCCAGCGCCGCCCGGGCGTCCGCGGCCAGCCGCGCCGTCGTGCCGGCAAGAGTTGCCGTCGGGCCCCCGCCTCGGGGGCGGCGCCGCGTCCCTGCCGCCCCTCCAGGCACACCCCCGGGGCGGGCAGAC
>WBMZ01009975.1:645-17724 GCA_013400975.1 Atrichornis clamosus
AGCTTTTTTTTGAAAATTAAAAGTACGAGTGCTAGGAAGGAAAACATGTAAGTAATAATGGCACATTAACAAAGAATAATTATGCTATTTGTCAGAATCTGCTGCAGGAGAACAATTGTTTACTGGCTAACAATAGAATTGTTATTTTGGGCATATTTACCTTCTGGTCCTGGGATCTGTAATCCCTTAGAGTGTCCAGTCTTCACTATTTATTGACCTGTGTGTCTTGCTCTTCAGTCCTTTACATTTGGACATATATTGTACTAAAGATCACAGACTCACAGAATGGTCTGAGTGGGAAGGGACTTTAAAGCTTAGAATATGTTGTTAGTTGTTCTTAAAATATTAGAGTGCAATTTTAAATCTAAGAGCAATATCTTTCTACATCATCCACAGTACTGATTCGCAGAGATTTATGGGAAGCAAACTGAATAAAATGGGATTGCTACAGTTCATTGCCAGGTTTCTTTGCTAAAAATGGAAGTCCTACAAAATGCATTATTTGTGAACTTCAGCTATTAACTGTTAAATTAGAAATGCACTTACTGATGAATTAATAACAGATGTAAAGAAGGCCCACTAGTGTTTTGAAAACTGGAAATACTGTAGAAAGAAATGAATTTGGTGTTATACAGCTGACATCAAGTTATTCTACTTTAGGAAAAAGAAAAAGGTGTGTGCAGTGGATGGAGCACATTGTCTACAATCATGAGGCTGAAAAGGGCTAAAAGGCATTGAGCCCTCTGGATCTGTGAGAGCCTCTTAGGCTGAAAGGAGCTCTGAAAGGCTGGGAAAAAAAAGGTGACAACTGGTTAGAACTACGCTAAGAGTGGCTGTTGTGCTCTCTGAGGCAGTAGGCGCAGGATTACCCAGACAGGAGGATTTACAGCTATTCCCGATGGAACTGTAGCTGGGGATCTCCTCAGCATTACAGGACTGACCACGTGCATGGAAAGAAAAAACCTCTTTGGTCTTAGAACTGTCTTCCAAATATATTCCTGTCATTTAAAACTATAACATTGATTTTAATGATTCGAATTTGCTGTGGTATTTATCCTAGCTCTGACTGATCACCACACTGATCTATGTACTATATAAAGCCTTGCTCTGAATTTAAGAGCATCACTCGAAATAAATGCTCCAGAAATACTCTATTGTAGCCTTGTTAGTTAGAATTTTTCCCAGCTATGCCAGCTCAGGGCTGGTATCTCCTATTGTTAACAGGCCACATTTAGATACGTGCCTTGGGTCCTGCGTGTCCACAAGGAACCTCCCTTGACATCCTCCAGGTGGAGTCTTGTACAGCTGAACTGGTCAAAGACAGCCAAGCTGAAAAGTTTAGGTGAGCCTTTTGACCAGTTTGTGTTGAGTGTAGCATGAAGAAAAAGAGTTGAATTTAGAATTCAAAGAGACAAGCAGGGGAGAATGATGGATGAGAACAAAAAAAGGGGGGAAAAAAGTTTCTTGATTGCTTGAACATTGAACCTATTTATTAATACCTGCATTTGTGTCCAGAGGCTTTGCTTAAGATAAAAGCATCCTTCTTTCTAAAAGCCTGGGAAAACTTTCTGCACTTGAAGGTTGCTCATTAAGAAACACCAATTTCAAAAAGTGTCTGGCAGAGGAGTTCCTCAGCAACATCCACAGAGACAGAAATGCAGCTGTGCACGTTCTGTTGGCCATTTTGCATTTGGCAGCAGCACTGCCTGATTTCTGTAAATATTAAATATTTAATTCACTTATTAAACATTAAGGCTTATTAAGGAGGACAGGCAGATGGTTCACAATTTTGTGTGGTGGGCAGTTGTATGGTTCCTGGAGATGTATTATGGAGCTCAGGATACAAAGACATTTCAGTTACATTTAGGCACTGTGAGTCAGATCTGCAGCTGGTGGAAATTAGTTCCAGAGATATGGATACTGCTGTGTGGAGTTGTCCATTAGAAAAGCAGGCATGGTGAATTCCAGCTTTATTCTGAGCAAAAGTGTGCTTTATTCAAAAGCTTGAAGTTTTCCTTGCTTGCAGTGAGATTGGTGAGATAAAATAGAACCAGAGCTCTGACAGAACTTGGAGTGCTGTGTCCAGCTGTGGGCCCCTCAATACAGGAGGGACATTTGAGGGGCGGGAGCGTGTCCAGGGAAGGGAACGGAGCTGGGGAAGGGGCTGGAGCAGCAGGAGCAGCTGAGGGAGCTGGGAAAGGGGCTCAGCCTGGAGCAAAGGAGGCTCAGGGGGGCCCTTCTGGCTCTGCACAAGCCCCTGACAGGAGGGGGCAGCCAGGGGGGGTCGGGCTCTGCTCCCAGGGAACAGGGACAGGAATGAGGAGACAGCATCAAGTTGTGCCAGGGGAGGTTTAGGTTGGTCATCAAGAGGAATTTCTTCACAGAAGGGATGATTAGACATTGGAAGGGGCTGCCCAGGGAGGTGGTGGAATCCCCATCCCTGGAAGTGCCCAAGGAATGACTCAGTGCTCTGGGCTGGGGACAAGGTGGGGATCGGGCACAGGTTGGGCTCTATGATCTCAGAGGTCTTTTCCAACCTCATTGATCCTGTGAATTGGTGTTCTCCCAGAACCTGCCAGGATGAATCCCATTACTCTTTCTCAAAGTCAGTGTCTTTCAGCCATCAGGAAGTCCTGGGCAGAAGCAGAGGAACACCCAATTCCCTCCCACCAACCTGGGCAGCAAAACTAAAACTTTTCACAATTTCTCATAGCATTTTTGAAATTCTACAGAATAATCATCAGTCTTTTATTTCCACTCTGTTTAGTTAAGCCTTCTCTGGACTGAATTTCTTCAATTTGTCACTTTCTATTGAATTTCAGGTGCCTGAGAAAACACACTCTGAATCCTTAGGCTTCAAGCTTTCACAGTAGTACAATGGGATGATGCACCTCAAATACAGTCATAACAAATGTCTATTCTCCTAAATTGAGGGTTGTATCTTAAGTCAGTGCTGGCTTAGTTCATCCGTCATACTTTGCTTGAATCTGACAGCCAGAAATGTGATATTGAAATGTTATCTTTTGAAAATACAGTATTTAAGCTTTATTTGGGGTTTTGGGGATGATTGTTGCTGGGATTTTGAGTAAGGATGTGGCACGTATTCTCCATCTATGTGTTTTTAAAGCAGGAAGAATACTAAAGGTAGAATTAGTTATTTTTTATAATTTTTTTAAAATTACAATTAAAGCAATGCCAGGTAAATTCACAAAGACATGCTGTTTAAAACTTTACTGATTGAATCCCTAGGGACTTCAGGGGAAAAAAAAATCTCTAATACAAAAAATTAGGCTTTCATTTTAGGCATGAACTTATGTCGCATTAGAAAAACACCGAAGCCAAAAAGGACAAAAGTAAATGACTTAAATCCTTTCCTGAATGATATTCTGTATTATATTCTTCAAAATTTTCTATTAGAGAAAATTCGTCCCAGTGCAAACTGTTCTCCACAGAATAACACAAACCAGACAAGGGCCACTTAAGTTTCTCCTTGAAATTCAGATGTGGTTTCACTAAACATTTCCTTGGGCTAAACTGGACTTTGTCATAGATCTGATGCTTCTTTCAGGATCAAAAATCAGTCTGGGCACTACCAGGGTGTGACAGGGATGAAAGTAACAATGTCAGTGCTCACAGTTAAAGTCTGTCAGGTGCTCTGTTCAGACTCTGTGCCTTTTTGCCCTGTTCTGTTATTTCTCATCTATCTTCCTTCTGGTCTGTGCCTTACTTACCTGAGCTCTATTTATTGCTATTGCCCAGTCCCTCACAGTGTGTTCTGAGAGAGGAAAAAAGATGGAACACAAAAATAGATTCTGTGAAACATAAAGAAGGCCATTGATTCTCAATGATTGCAGGTGGATGTTGTCTGTTCTTTATATTGCATTTAGGGCCTCAACCTGCAGTAACCTCAACAATTTTCTAATAAGGAACCCTTCTTTTTAATCTATTCTGTTCCTCGGTGCTTTGTGTTTTGAGGGAGGTATTGGAACAGTTATTCTTTTATGAAGAAGCATTATATTCCTGTTGTAGTGAAGGCAATTAAGACTCAGTTGTGACCTAAGCATTGACTTAGATATGTCAGTTACTCCTTAGCTCTTGGGTGAGTGAAACTGTGGGTAACTTAAGTTGCTGTGGTACGTATTTCTAAAAGAGTGCAGTGCCAAAACCTGCTGATCTAAAGACAGCGTCAGGCTGGCTGTCATATTTGTTTGTCCTAGTTCTTTGTGTTAAAACACATTTTATTGGCAAGCAGGCTTATGTATGTTTATCTACAAAGTGTCCTTTAATTAGAGTAGAACCAGAAGACAGTTGTTGCAAGGTGACCTAATCAGCCAACC
The DNA here is from genome assembly GCA_013400975.1 of Atrichornis clamosus. NCBI lineage: Eukaryota > Metazoa > Chordata > Aves > Passeriformes > Menuridae > Atrichornis > Atrichornis clamosus. The sequence continues at coordinate 4,983 of WBMZ01009975.1, forward strand.
TCAAGGGGAGAATGGGGAGGAGTGGGAGGAAGGGGAAGATGACATCGACTTGACCTGGATTTCTGCACTGTCAGAAGCAGCTACACTCCTGTCAGATTCCAGCTGACAGGGAGCAGCACTGTGTGGTACCTCATTTCCCCTGGTTGGGAGGGGAGGAGGAGAGGCACAGGGCTGACGGGCAGAGTCATTGGCACATATACTCAAAACAATCTGTGTGGAGGTAAAGATGATGCAGAGGACATGAGCTGCAGCTGCTTACAGATATGTTTATTTAGTTAATTGAGTTGTCATGACAACTGCTTCATCTAAAGTGCTGCAGGGTACAAGTTCTCATTGGCACCTGGCGACTCTACACAAATGGTTAAACTTTACACACAAAAAAAGTCAAACTCTGTTTCATCGATTTAGAAATAGTGTTAATATAGTTTTAAGCAGTGAGAGAGGGGGAAGACTGTTAATAGGAGGTCACCACAGCTTAAGTAGTGAGTTCAGCGTCAGGCTGGAAGCACTCCTCTGGCTCACCCAGAAGAGTTGGTATTTCAACTTGTAACCCACAAAATATGGAACAATGGAGAGTTGTTCTGAACCTACAAAACAAGACACTAAAGAATCATAAGAGACTGATGATGCACAGAAGAGTCTCTGAGCATTGAATGACTGAATACTCAATGTTAAATACACTGTCGCCTGAAGAAAAGGTAGAGCAGTTTAAATTTGAGTCAAGAAATCAAATGCCATCATAGCACAATCTGGCAAGTGTGTGATCACCGCTAGAAATCCCCATTCCTTGGCACAACTGGCATGTCTGCAATTAGTCTGGAGCTAGAGATCATTCAAAAATGGGTGCTCATGGGGATGCTCCTCTTGGTAAACTCAGAAGCAAAGTGGCACAAGTTAGGGCAGTGATTTTCATTTTAGAGTACCGTTGCCTTTGGGAGTGCACCTCACTGGGGTTCCTCTCCTGGAGTTTAAAATCCTGCTGTTGATGGGAAAATGTCCAGAAGGTGAGAGTGAGAGCTGCAGCATCAGGCCGAGCCCTGGCTGAAGGGTACCTGTGTAACTGCAGACAGGGGGAAATACTTAACAGCAAGAATACCATATTGGATTATTTGTCCACAACTTGGATCATAAGGTGACACATTTTATGCAAGAGGGTCCATGGTACCACATAGGAAATGAAAAGGTCTGGGAAAGAGATCGAGTGAAAAGTGTGGAAACTCTTCCTGTACGTTCTTGTTGCATGGACATTTATTTTCCATAGTTGACACTGGGGTGTTTTAATCCCCACCAGTTCCCTGCTGTGTCTCAGTGTGGCCACATAAGCAGCTGGGCCAGCCCAGCTGAGGAGGCACCACCTTGCAACAGGCTGTGGGGATGAGCAGGGACCTGCTGAACAAGGGGTGAATGAGAATGCCAAAAACTGCTGGGAACTTTGTCTTCATGAGTTACAGCTTGATTTATAGTTAGTTAGTTCCTGACAGCTAATCTTCTCTGTAGATGGAGAATACGCTCTTTTCCTACCCTGCTGTGAGGGATGGTTGAAAAAGAGGTTTACCTTACAGATTGGGTGATCTGTAGATGTGCAAAATTCATTACCACAGCCCCGATGATAGGAAGTAACTCAGCAAGGCATGATATCAATCACAGGCATAAATCAGTAAGAGGAGGACTGGAAGTTGAGACTTAGGGGTTGTTTTAAGCTCTGTCACTGATTAGCAGCATAGACAAGTTGTGGAGGTTGTGATTCAGTGATCAGGAACATGCTGCACACACAGGGTCTGCTGCACGAGCACTTCTTGCTTAGATGGCACAACTCAACAGAGAGAGCGATGGTAAAGGGGAGTTACTATCAGGATGTATCATTAAGCATATCCTGTAATCCTGTCAAGGAGAACACATGTTCAAGATAAGGATACGCTGCCACTGATGGAAGAACCTCCTGTTCTCTGCTCCTGGCTGAGGTGCTGGAGCAGAACAATCAGAGCCCAGCAGGAACCTACTCTTGTGCTGCAGTATTGTATGGTGGGGATAATGTGTTGTCACTGGTTTCGACACTGACGTGTCTGTGTCACAGTTTCCCAATTAAAGGCCTCAATTTTCTCTTGTTTTAATGATTAAGATTACCTCCTCCCTTTAACTTCAGCTGTTCTCTTTCTGATGTTGCTCACCAGCAGCAGGGGCTGTGATCACTGTAACTGTCCATCAGAATCTTTGCTGGAATTCTTGGCAGTTCTCCCTAAAACTCGTCAAGGCTTGACTCTGCATTTATCTCAGGAGGGCTGTGGTGCCCCAGCTCATGGCTGCCTGCTCATCCAGGGAGCTGGCTGATGTTGTGCTGTTCAGTTGTTTCTGTAGAGCCCAGTCTCCATAGCCCTGAAGTGGGAGCATCACTGGAAGAAGTGTGTTCTGTGTCCCTGATGCTTCTCGCCCACAGTACCTCAGACCACTGAACACTTGAAAGATTTCTTGCCTGTCCTAAAGGAATGTTTTATTTGGATAGGGCACACACTTTCAGAAGTAAGTCACAAACCTTTTTGAACAGCTTCACATGGATTTCTCTTTTGATGTACTTGCTTCCCATGAACTGATACCAGATCCTTTTCTTTAGGTGTGTCTGTAGGGCACTGCTTTTTGTCTTCCTTCCTTCATGTTCCTACCCACACTTCTCGCTGAAAATAGAGAAAGTTCAACGCCCCCGCCACCACCACCTTGTTAAAATAAGAGAAATATCCCGCAATGTTGATTTTCTGGTGTACTGTTCATCTTTTCTAGGTAATAATGGCTTCTCTCTTAACTTGATTAACACAACAGTAAATTTGTCTTTTATAAACTGGAGAAATTAAACCCTTCAGTTAAAGACCTGAAAGCAGTGTAAGCCTCTTCCATCTTCCTACTAAGGAGGTGACTTCAAGGTGATTAGACATCCAGCCTCTTATTGCAAAAATTCCTTTTTGGACTACACATGCCCAACAATCCCACTGATTTCAAGGTCTCTGAGGAAACTTGGGTGACATTCAGCAGAAATAATTCTGATGCTGCAGCTCAACCAAGATAGTGTTGGTATTTGGATCTGATTTAGTAACACAATCCCCCTTCTCCAGCTGAGATTCCAGATACTAGTCAGCATCTCCACATTTAAAGAGAGATGCTGGCTCGTTACCTATCATGAAAGGACACTGCTTAGCTAGTGGTTACAATATCAAGCTAAAAAGTTTCTGTATATTTTTCTTATGCAAAAAAAACCCCAAAAAACCCAAACAAACAAAAACCCCTTTTCTATTTTTTAGTGCAAAATACCAATTTCCCTAGAAACCTCAATTTCATTTGTCCTGACTTCACTTCCCATGTTAGTTCTTCCCAACTTTTATTTTTTACTGTAGCTGTATATTTCATTTTGAATTATTTCTTCAAAGAGTAAGGCAAATGCCAGCGCTTGTGTAGCCCACCTTGTACTGTGATTTTACAGAGACTCTTGGCTGAATCCCAAGCTCTTGCCTAAAATGGTTTCCAATTTTAATTTAAATCATCTGATAAATTGACCAGCTAGACTTTGGGTATAAAATTATCTCAAAGTAAGGGGAAATCAAACTACATGCTCAGGGTGTAGTTGTGGCCCTTCCATTTTACCCTGAAAGAAGAAGATATCTCAAGAGTGCCCAGGTTTCTTTGCAAGTTTTCTTAGACTGAACAAAAGATTGAGCAAATGATGGTTTACATGGATACCCAAGTGTGTTAGGTCATACAGAGAGATAGCAGGTATGATCTGAAACTTCCACATAGAAGATCATTTCATCAGGACTTTGAAGCCCTTTATCAGTGTCACAAAAGACAGAAATTTTTGAAATGCACAGCAATCACAATCATGCAGTGCCAGTACATCATGGCAGTAAGCAGTCCCCATTTCACCCCTTAACTGGGGCTTCAAGGTCTCATGTCCTCTGTGGCCAAGTTCTGCCATTCATGTTTAAATACCTTCTCTGAATACTTGTTCCTGATAGTTCACAATTTATCAACATTCTAATCCATCTGCACAATTTCTAGAGGGAGAAGGATATGAGTGCTGCCCTTATGCAACAAGATGTGTTGTCTGTCTTGAGTCTGCAACCACATCCTACCCTGCTGCCAAGATGTCTCTTAAAACACAAACTTTGCCTCAGTGAAAGAAGTGTGAGAATGCTGTAAGGACTCTTGTCTTCTGAGCTTTTCCCCCCAGAATTTCCGAACGCACTTACAAACCCTGGAGTTTATTGGACCACATTTGGTTTCTCAAAAGACTGCAGCTCTGAAGAATCATTTGTCTTGGTTGCAGCCTGGAAGGTTTGCTATGCAGGGTTTACATTAATTTTGTCTGCAGAAATCACCTTTCTCTAACATTTAGCTGATTGTTATTGAAAAGTGCATCTAATATTACGCCAATACTTCTTCAAAGCCCCTAAATGATGTCCAGGTGTTAGAAAGATAAATTACTTGTTGCTGGAATTGCCTTGTTAAGTTTAGGGCTTGACATGTTTCGGTGATCTCAGACCTGGGGGAGGTTAGCAAAGCTTGGGAAGAAGGATGTGCTTCTGATAGTGGCACAGAGAATGCACAATTTACAGGCCACAAGGACACTTGGCAGAACTCCCAAGATAAGGAAGACACTAGCAAAGCCAACTCAGCAACTGAGCTGAAATCGACTGGGTAGAAGGTAATTCTGGCAGGGGGATATTGCCACCACCAACTGACAGCCACCGACCCCAGAAACCCACTGACTCAGAAAGACTGAGCGTGGGACTAATTAGCAGGGGAGGCTAGAACATCATTTAACCGGTAGAAGGTAGAAGATTAATTAGTAGGAGAACAAGGTAGCTTTTAGCCAGTGAATACTGATGCCTTTGTTTGCTAAAATGGTGTGAAGTTTTGATGATCGGAGAGCCAGCCTTTTGTGGCTTACCCCTCAGCTCCCTACTTTGCACAAACCAGAGCAGAAAATAGAGATACCTCGCCTTGGTGTGTGAATTGGCACCGTGCAGGGGGCAGGGAGCCCGCGCTGGGGCGAGACAAGAAACAGAATGGCACAGTCAGTCCTCTTCTGTAGTGACACTGCTGTCAGCAAATGGTCCACTTTCAGACTACAATCCCTTTTTTTTTCCATTGTCTTCCAATAAGGTGAAATACAGCTACAGATGGAATAAGTCATAGAATCACAAAACCACAGAATGGTTTGGGCTGGAAGGGGCCTTAAAGCTTACCTCATTCCAGGCTCCTGCCATGAGCAGGGACACCTTCTACTATCCCAGGTTGCTCCAAGCCCCATCCAACCTGGCCTTGGACACTTCCAGGGATGGGGCAGCCACAGATTCTTGGAGCAACCTGTGCCAGGGCATCATCTTCACAGTAAAGAATTTCTTCCTAATATCCATTATAAACCTACTCTCCGTCAGTGTGAAGCCAATCGCCATTGTCATGTCTGTCCAGGCCCTTGTAAATAGTCTCCATCTTTCTTGCAGACACCTTCAGGTACTGGAAGGATGCAGTTTTGTAACCCTGAAGCTTCTCTTCCGCAGGATAAACAATCCTAATTCTTTCAGCCTTCCCAAAGTCATAAAACTAGAACACTTACCCTAGTGCTATTATAAATATTTGGTACTGTGCCATTAACAATAGTATAGGCTTACCCAAAGCACCTCACTAGTGTGCTTAACTATAAAATAAGGAACTACTTCTCTAGGTAAACAAGGCATTAAGATTTTGCAGGCCTGTTTCCTAATTTTTCAGCTTAGCTATTAAAAGTAGTATAAAAAGAAGACAGCTGTGGTTTTTGGTTGTGCTGTGGGTTAACTCTGAGGGGCGGATAAGCCCTACACAGTTGCTCGTCTCTTGTCTGCAGTGGGGTGTGGGAGACAATCCGAAGGGCAACACTGAGAAAACTTGTGGGTTCAGATAAAGACAGATTAGTAAGTGAAGCAAAGCTTCATGTGCAAGCAAAGCAAAATAAGGAATTTATTCCCTGCTTCCCAGGTAGGCAGATGTTTGGCCTGGAAAGTAGGGCCTCAGCCATAACCCTTCCCTCCTTCTTTCCCCCAGCAGTGATTGTTCAGCAAGATGCCATGTGGAATAGGATTCCCCTTCCATCCATTGGGGTGTCCCAGCTGTGTCCCCTCCCAGCTCCCCATGTACCTCCTCACTGCTGGGGTGGTGGGAGAAGCAGAAAAGACCTTAACACTGTGTACACCCTTCTCAGCAATAACAAAAACACTGGTGTGTTATCAGCACTGTTGTGGTCGTAAATTCAAAACATGGCATCACATCAGCCACTGGGAAGAAAAATAACTCCATGCAGCAAAATAGAAAACAGGTTCTAAACCTTGCCTGCAAACTCAAATGCATTTATTCAGTGAAAATCCCTGTTCCTACCAGCCCAAGTGAGATCCAACCTAGAAGGTTTGTAACGAACTGTTCCATTAGCATTTTAAGAGTGCTGAGAGGAAACCAATCTCCTAATAAGCTGGTGTTTATGTTTGTTGTTATGGGTAATTTTTTTTCCTCCATAGGGAGAGTAGAAAAGAATACAGGGAGAGTAGAAGAGAATACAGCAGCATGCTCAGTTGCTTTATTAAAATCAATGAGTTAGAAAGCACTAAGTAGCTATGGAATGGAGGAAAAGAGAATATTAATAGACCATGATAAAACACTCCACAGAAAACAGTTATGCTAAAGAGTATCTTGTTCCTTTCTGCAAAAGGCCCATCACAGAGGGCACAACCAGGGTGGTACAGAAAGCTTCATCAAGAGCTTGTGGGGGAAAAGGAGAGTTCTTTGTATTGTAAAGTGGAAATTCTGTGCGGTGACAGAGCTCTCATAAGAGCTGTAAATTAGTACAATGCCTTCATGTTTAAATTCAAGTTAGAAGCATTCCTGCTCCCAGAGCAGCAACCTTTCTGTCACTGCTCTTGGACTGCAGCTTCAGAAACAGGCAGAACAGACCTCTGCTTAGTAAGCCTAAAAGCTTGCTTTTGTTTCCTTGAGCAGATTCAGGAGCTACCTGTATTACACATGTAAATACAGGTTTTTAACAAGAAAAAGACAACAGAGTCCAAAAAGCAAAACAGTTTGGTAATTTGTAGAAAGTAACTTTGATCAAAAATACAATGTATTACTGGGTCGGTCTGGAAGGTGACATTCACAGAGCAATGTTCCTGGTGATGTTGTGCACTGCATTGTAACAGTGGATAACAACTGGACATAACCAATAACTGGATATGCTTTTCAAACTTAGTATTCATTGAATTATTCATTGACTTCTCATTCTTCTGTACACTTCAGCTGTGCTGTAAAGTTCAGACACATTTTTTCACAAGCGTCTAACAAGTTCCTCTGTATCCATAATTACTGAGACCAAATTGAGTCAAAATGCCAAGTGGGATTACCTTTCCTCAAAGCCTGGAGCCACACAGAATAAGTACATAAAGCATTGTTTGCATCCCCAGATACATTACAGTCCAGTTACTGACCACAGTACTTACAACAGGAGATTTAACATGTGCAATCATTTTTAATTTTTGCTACAACTTAGCTAAAAGAATAAGCCATGAATAATATCTTGAACCTGTTTAAATTCAGGAGTGGCATTGCAATACCCTAAAAATTCTAAGGGTACCTAGTGCTAGCACAGTACTACAAGAGAACTGTAAGTGTGTACTACTAGTTGTTGTTCATATTAGGTAAGCACAGTTCAATTCAGCTTTACAAAACAGGAAACAAGTCATGGAGAGTTGAAATGATGGAGTTGGGACAGCGTAGCCAGTTTGCTTGTCATGAGAGATGCTCGTAAGCAGTGGAAGTACTAATGTGCTCATCTCCTGTAACTTTGCTCCTTGAGATCTACTATCCACCTCTGCAATTTTTTTCTGACTTTTTTTTTTCTTCATTTCTCTGTTGAGTGCCAAAAGGAAACATAGAACTTCAATTTTACTACCAAAATAGTACTTTTTTTTTTTCAGAGTAAAAATTACTCAGAGCTTTCAGAAAACAGAACAGAAGTGCTGGGATGTATAAAGAGTAGGAGAAGATATTGAGCAGTATTTTTACATTATACCATGTCAGCCAAACAAATGGATAGTATGGCTTGAGGAACAAGTATATAAATGAAGCTTGGTTAAAAGGGCTTATTTTGGTCTGTATGTGATGACTATCATCAACATGATGTAAAGATTTCACAATCCTTTTAAATTTTCCTAAATGCCATTATTTCATGATCAGCTATGACTTATTTAATTTCTATTGTACCCATCACTGAATTATCTGAGCACAGTCTCTGTACCAAACAAATGGTAAAGTAACAAAGGGCTACGATAACTGAGCAGTCAACAGGATAAAACATATTGGCATATATTGGTCTTGCCAAATCCTGTGTGAATGCTTTCAGGTTTTTTCCTCTTTAGTTTAAAATGCAACACATTTTCATTACTTTTGATGATGCTAAAGAGCTTTAAACTGCATCTTCTGAAGGGAACTGTACAGTTCTTTTTAGTGACTATAAACAGAGAATTGCTTCATTGCTGCTATGATTCATACATAGCTTCATCAGTAAGAGAAAGCCCTAGGCTAAGATAAAATAAAATAATACAATTATCTTAATGTGAATTAACTTTAGGAAATAGAGGTCTCTTTTGTTTTTAAAAAGCCCAAACAAATAAATCTAGCATCTTAGAGATTCCTTTGGAAATGTCTGTCTTTGTTAATAGGTTCTACACATGAATATAGGTGGAAAAAGACACTAAAACAATTTTCCTGTTAATAAGAGATATTGTGGACTATAGGGTATAACAACAGCTGAAACAGGTGTTCTGAACATGCTTTCAAAACATAATACATAGGATACATCTGCTGTCAAGCAATATGGATGTTTTATAGCACACAAAGCTGTACAGGGAAGATGTTGAATAAGATTGGAAAGTTGGAGAGTCCTGAGGATTTGTTTTCTGCACTAGACAGAATGTTGTAACAATAGACTGTAAAGAAAACAATGTTTTGGAACTCAATGTATTAACAGCTGCCTTGATTATGCATTAAAGAAGCCAGAACATGTATCAGTATGATTTTCTAATTTAATTTATAACTATTAGAAAAATAATTTAACTTAACAAAAATGGTTTTAATATTTTATTCTCTAAGACAAAACAGGATTTATGTCCTAGAGAAAATTACTGAGATAAAAAGTGTGTTCTAACTGAGGATTTGTTCTTGCCATTTATGTGTTACTTTCTTTGAGCAAAGTGATTAGCCATTATTCAGGGTCTTACTTGTTGTTCCTGTTAAGAAGGGAAACATTCAATGACATCAGGTTCTTCTTGAACACAAACCTCATTGTTCTTCCAAGAATAAGTGGTATAAAGTACATAATGAGTATCTAGTGTGGGATAGTTCTTCTGCACAATGGTCCAAGGGTTGTTTGGTTTGATTTAGTTTGGTTTGGCTTGATGTGATTTCATCTCCACACAGCATCAAACCTTGCATTTAACTCATCTACTTCAATTTTGGATTGAACTTCAACTTTCCACATGGTCTGTGTTTCCAGTAGCAACTTCAATTTCTTCCGCTGACTTACTCCAAAAGTATGGTCATACTACAGCTAGATTTATCCTGGATGGCTGCTCTCCCCTGTGAAATTCAGGCCTGAACCCTCAAAACAGTATCTTTTTTGTCCCTGATGTAGTCATATATATGTCCCTCTGCTGAACAAATTATTATGTTCTGAAAAGAAAAGATCTGGATCAGGAGGAGATGTTGACTGTGACTTCCAGCATTTATCCATAAGTACACTGTTCCTTTTCCCTTCTTTTCTGCATAGCATTTTAAAAATTACTATTGCAAAGAAGAGATATCACCTACTTGACCTGCAGATAAAGATGGTGATGAAAGAACTCTTAATTCCGTTTTGTTCAGGTTCTCACATCATGTTCATAAATATTGTCATTACTTGTCTATACCCATCAAATTGAGTTCTGTGTTTTCACTTTTACAGGTCTAATCCACTGGCCACTGAAGTCAGTGGAAAGCCACCACTGGAATGCTTCTTGTGAAGCCTTAAGTGATATGAATGGCCATCCTACAGCCTGTTTCTAGAGTGGTTAAATTTATACTCAGCTGTCAGAATAAATCCTGCTTTTACATCTCAGTGTAAGCTTTTGTACTGCATCATCTAATACTCTTAAAGAAGTGGTCGGGAATTAAATCAAAATAATGAAATCATGATTGTGCAAAAATATCTGCTACACGTTACTTTGGTTCCTGCAACTGACCTGTGCAAGTGCTGGTTCTTCCATACATTATGTTTCCGTGAAATGGCCATCCCTCAACATTTTGTCTTGCAAACAGTACATGGTTAAGGTATTTAGGATAAATTACTTTTGGTTCAGCACCAAGCAGGAATAGAGAGAGCTTTAAATCAATATGGGGAGGGTTAATCAAAAGACTCACAAACCATTGCAAAACAAATGCAGTCTGAAGGCCCAGATTCACTTCTTTGGCTGCTTCAGACTGCTGGAGTGATGCGAGTGAGCTGTCCTGTAGTCTCTTCATCATTCTGGATGTCACTTAGTTGCCATATGTTATCTGCTTTACTTTCCCCAGTCATTCTGCACTTCACCATTCATTTGAGTTAGAACTGTAACAAGATGCCAGCTGAGTGAATCATTTGGAGACAAGTGCATGTTATTCTTTATTCAGCTGCTGCCCGCCTGGTCATGCATTCAAATGGCCAGATCTAAAGTGACAGAACCTTGTATTCCCCATTACAGCACTGAATTAGCCAAGTGTAGGGAACAGGGAAAGGATATTCATGGTATTACCAGGGGAGCAAGGGAGCAAAAAGGGTTCCTGATCTTTAAAACAGATAGATCTCTCCACACACTGTTACTTGGAATGAAGTGGATGGCATCACTCTAATAAGTCACACATAAAATTCTTGATGGTGTTAATGATGGTTCTGAATCTTTGTCTAAAACATATCTTAAGGACAACTTAAGTGGTGTTTGAGGCATCAGACTTCACTTTTGATAAAATCTGTTTGAATTTCTTGAGATAATGAAGCTAGTGAAACTTCTCCAAGGCTACTACTATTTCTCCTTTGTCCCTAATATATATTTATTTACTGCTTCATTTATGGCAAGCTTAGATGACCTCAGAAATGGCCTTTAAAAAATAGTTTGTCTGCAAAGTTTTTACAGACTGGACAAAAAAAACCCCCAAAAGTGTTACATACTAAGTGCAAAAGAATATGAAAACTCTATCCATTCCTCCACTATCTCACTTTGCTTGTTACTGTGAATGAAAATGTTTTGTCCCATTACTTGTTATAGCTAAGATACTTCCAATGTTTTTTCTTCCTTTAAATACTTGAACACTGAATACATGACCCAATATGAAATAAATGCATATTGTGAAATTAAGGAGTATTGATGAACTCAGACCGCTGCACCTCCATAACCTAAAGAGATGTTGGTCACAATCCCCAACAGAAGTCAGAGAGGTCCTGAAACTTCTTAAGAACTCAGTTGCTGCAGGGGGAGGCTTGGTGGAAGAACTGTGTCCACAGAGAGGTCTGCAGGCCCTCTCTCCATACACACAGCATGCTGCAGTGAGTTTTGGAACTCCATAAATACATGCATTGTTTTAGGCATGTGAGAAGTGGATTTACTCAAACCGGAGGGCCATCAACAAACTGGCACAGGGATCTAATACTGAACTCAACAGACACTCCATCAACATCCATGGGACCACAACTAGTGATCCCCCAAAGTGCACACTCAGCTGATCCAGGCGAGGCTCCAGGCACTGACTGACCCTCATTAAACATAGAGGTAAGGGCTCAAACCAGGCCAGCTCCAGGAAGCTCTGGCGGGTGGGTGTCCTGCAGCACACCCTGTGCTTGCATTAAAGGATTTAGCTCCCCACAGAAACCAGCAAAGACCAGTGTAGATCACCAGAAAAAGACCTCTTGTGTAAAGGCTTAAAAGTGCTCTACAGCAGAGTCTCAAGCTTGTGTTTCTTGCTGCACAGGTGTGTGTCAGCCGTGAGGCAACTGCCTGCCTGCACAGGTTCCTTGTCACTAAGAGTGCTCACTGAGTTGGCCCCAAGAACAGCTTCAGGACAAGAAATGGGAAAGGAGTGACTTTGCACACTGAGCTCCCCAGTCAGGATCAAGACCAGGGCACCTTGAGTCGAGATTTAATCCACGATGCCATGAAGTGTGGGGCACAGAGGACGGCTGGTCCGATCAGACAGCCAGGCCCCACATCCAGCTCTGGGGAGCTTTGGGCTATGCCCTGGCCTAAGGTGACAGTGGGGCTCTTGAGCCTGGAGAAGAGGACACTCAGGGGTGACCTTTTCGCTCTCTACAACTACCTGAAAGAAAGGTGGAGACAGGTAACAAGTAACAGGACACACTGAAACTGCACCAGGGAAAGTTGAGGTTGGACATTAGGACAAATTTCTTCACAGAAAGGGTGATTAGACTTTGGAATGGACTGACTGAGGAGGTGGCAGAGTCCCCATCCCTGGAGGTCTTTAAGGGCTGGACGTGGCACTCAGTGCCATGGTGTGGTTGACAAGGTGGGGATCGGTCACAGGTCGGACTCGATGATCGTGGAGGTCTGTCCCAGGCGGACCCATCCTGTGACTGTGTGCCGGGGGCTGTTCCGGGGCGCTGCCCGGGCCGGCGGGCGCGGGGCGCCGCGGGGGCGGCGCGGGGCGGAGGGCG